>CABFKP010002623.1:0-11545 GCA_901779475.1 Panagrolaimus davidi
AGCTGTTCAGATCAAGAAATTGCACGTAATTCTCCAGAATATGTTTTTGATTACAATTGTAATGATATAAATGACGAAGGCAATATATCTTTAATAAGTGACAGCCAAAAATCACCAGAAAAAGAATATGAAATTTTGGAAATCTCTGATAATGATATTGATACAACTTCTGGAGAAGTTGAAAATGATCAACCGAAACTCATTTCTGATAATTTATCATCAAAAGATTTGCTGAAAATTGCGCTTAATTTGGATAATCGGTAAGTTAAGTAATACTGAAGTGATTTGTTTTTTTTCACCCCCTTGAACTCTTCTGTCCATTTCTCACCAAACATTTTTTATTTTAAAAAACACTAATTTGTCTGAAAATATTTTTCAAATTAGATTGTTGATTTAAACAAAATAATAGTTTTACTAATCGTTAATTACAGATTTGAAAATTGTGAAGCTGAACATGCTCCCTTGAAAATTTCTCACAAAAAAGGAACATATTTATCAATCATTCCAGCAAGTTGTGTTAAAAATGTTGCTGATCTTTTTATTATTGACAACCTTAACCCATGGAATTCAGAAAAAAGCAGAGCCAAACAATATTATATTAAATTTAAAATTGAAGATGATAAAGTAAAACAATACGAAAGAACAAAATCTGATGAAAGAGAAGAATTTCTGCCACATTGCTTCGAATATCAAGCAAAACATCCAGATCTTCCTGTAATGAAAAAGGTTTGGTTTTGAAATTATTTATTTGAAAACAAGTTACATTACATTTTAATTTTTAAAAGGCTTTTTTTATGAATATACAAATTATAAATTAGGAGTAATATTTTTTCAAAATAAATCCGGCATTTTGTCGAGTTTCGGCATAAAAGTATTTTTTTCAGCCTTTTAAGGCATGGCCATAGAACAGGGGTAACATAAAATAAATTTCGGTTTTTGCCGGTACCATTTTTGAAAAAAAAACACGGAATGCGTTTTAAGGCACTCATAAATTTCTAAATCCAAGATAAGGAATTAAAAACTTACAATAGTTTTTGTAATAATATAAAAAAAACTTTTAATAAATTATTTCAGATCATTAGTGTTGTTCTTCCACTGAATAAAGAACCGGTAGAAAATTCAAAAATTGTTATATTTTATTCAGTTTTGGAAGATTGTGAAACAATTAGAGAAAAATGTAAAACAATTTTAAAAAGAAGAATCCCACCAAGTAGCTCCAATGTTGTAAAACAAATGTTGAAAGGTGATAATCAATATGGATTGGGAAAAGGCAATAATCCACGTAGTGTATTTGTTGGATTCAATCAATCAAATAGCATAATGGGTTCAAGTAATGGATATCCTGCTGTAACTCAAGCTCAAATTCTCGATCAATCTCGCCATCACAAAGATAGAATTCCAGCGACTAATAAAGGTGTTAAAAAGCCAGTTTCATTTGAAGAAATCCATCGTATGGCCCAAGATAAAAAATTTGTCTTTGAATATTCTCAAACTGGAAATGAGTACAATATTTTTTTGGGCTGCCAATCCTCTTTTTCAATGATGCGAGCTAGTTTAACTACAAAATCTTCAATTAATCAATTGATTCAAAAAATTGAAAATGCTTTAAAGTTCCCGGGAAGTCAAAGATATGAAAAATTGAAGGAGATTATTTCAAGTGATAGTTATCAACAAATTACAAAAACTGGGTGTTTTTCCGTGGATACAACATTTAATTTATCATTTTTATATTTAACATTATTAATGTTTACTTCTCCATTTTTGATTAGAAAAAAAGAAGCAACACCGTTTTCGATGATCGGTTGCTCTATGTTATCTACAGCTAAAGATGCCAAAGCATATGAATGGATGGCTTCATGCATTGATAAGCATATCTTGGGAAATGGAAAAATTGCCAGAAGTTTTATCACTGATGCCGATTTGGCCCTTGATGCATTTTTAAAATGTTTTATATTCCAAACTGATTGCCAAAGATTACAGTGTATGGTACATTTTGAAGAAAATGTTGAAACTTATTGTGATTTTGATAAAGCAAAAATTCGTGGTGATATTTTTGGAACTGTTGTTGGGACATCTCGTTACAAAGGATTATTGGATGAGCTTTCATATCCTGAATTTGAAGCAAAACTTCATTATTTATCATCTTTAGATTATTGGATTCGAAATCCACGACTTATTGAATGGTATGTATACCTTTTAAAAATTAAAAATTAGATTTTCAAAGTACTCTTTTTTCAAATTACAGGTTAAAGCCAACAAGCCGACGTGAACGTATATTTAAACGTTATGGTCTTCTTTCAAGAATTCGTGGAGGTTGGGGTTATAAAGCTTGCGAAACTAATACAGTAGAATGTGAAAACAAAATTATTAAAGAGGATATTTATGATATGACTCCAGTTCCAGAAGTTATTAGGAAAGTTGAAGCTCGAGTTCATTGTAAGTTTTCAAATAAAAATTATATTAAAAAATTGATAAATTTTTTTAAGCACAAATAATTATTGCTGGTACTTCTTTTGTCCAAGATGATCCCGTTCAGCTTCGAAATCAATCAGAATTTGTTGGCCTTGAAGGTTGGAAAAGATTATCAACTGATTCAAAATTAAAGAAATTTAATGGGATTGGTTTGGAAAATTCTGATGAAATTGCTGGTTTTACAATGGCCCCAACAACATTTCCACCAACACTTGCCCCCAATATGACTGAACAACAACGACGTGAAATGATGCAGCAATCAAAAAAGGTTGAAGTTTTTGCTTCTGCCTCACCTGGTGTATTTCTGGTATCTTCAACACCAAAAGCTTTCTTTGTTTATACAAAAGATGAAAAAATCAAATGTCAATGCAATTTTCAAGAAAAACACCAAAATATTTGCTTACATATCTTAGCTGTTCATAACAAATATCCTGATCTTAAAGTTATTCAAAAACTTGAAAATAATGTTAAGGAACTTACATCGGCACAAATTCATGAAATTATGACATCAAAAGATTCAGGAGCAAAAACATCTCGTCGAAGAGCACCACCTGAAACTCGAAATCGTAAACGAAAAATTGTTGAAGTTATTGATGCTGAACTTTCAACAACAAATACACCAGCTAAAGTATTATGTCGATTTGGTACATCTTCACAAGTTCCTGCTGTTGCACCTATTTCTGCATATAATTCTTTTCGTCAGTTAGAAAATTTACCACAACCTGTTCGAATTACTCAACAGCCTTTACATCCACCAACTGTTAATGCCCTTAGGTAAACTGCCATATTTCTATATTTTAAAATAAATTACAAGATGTTATAGGAATTATAAACAAGCTTTTAACATCAAAAATAATGAATTGTGGTTTAATGGTCATTCCTTTCATCTTAAACTTTCATCAAAAGTTGCAAATGCTTATAAAAGAAAATGTGCACATTGCAATTTATCGATAAAAAAGCAAAGCCATCCATTTGTTTTTACTCATTTGGAACGCTTCGAATATGTTATCCAGACAACTAATGAAGTTAAAGTTGGATTTGGTGAACGAATTATTTGTGTAACATATGCTTGCTTCGTTACCAGATATCCATATTCTGATCCAAATTGTATTATTTCAGAAATCGATGATGCAAATACATTTAATATTTTACAATCAATTTATGCTCCTTAATTATCCTTTTTTTCATTTTAAAATAATTATGTTTTTATGTTGAATTATATAGCCCCATCAAATCTTTTATTTCTTTGTTAGGTGCTTTTTTCATATTGGACTTTACAATGACATTTTTATTTTATTTTTTGAATATTATAATTCTTTTTTGCTGTTATTTGAGTTTCTTGTATAATTAGATAAAAAGGATATAGCTTTAAAATAATAAAAGATAAATTGAAAATAATAGAAATATAATTTTAGTAATTAAAATAACTAGCACAAATTTAATTAACCAAATTTTATTTTTTTATCGACTTTAAAAAGATGTAACGCTGAAATATAAAGCAAAAATGTTTACAAACTTTTTAAAATTTGAATATAAATAATTTTATTATAAAAAAAATAATAATAAAAAAAGAATTGAGTATTGCGTACGTTTGGCAAAAAAATCCTAGATGCCAACGTACGCACTTTTACTGCGTACGTGCGTACTTGCGTACGTTTGCACAAAAGCCAAATCTTTGCTTGACTTTTTTTGCATTTTAGATATGTAAAAGTTATAAAAGAAAATAAGAGACAAAAATATAAGTGTATAAAAGACGAAAAAAGGCAAATCTTTGTTTTTTTTGTATATAAAATTTACCGATAAAAAGAAGTGGTGGGACGTCGATTTTTTTATCCCCAAAACACCGTCCCGAAATCTGACGACTTTTTTTCTTTTTCAATTCCCCCGCCCGTCCCCCATGAAGTCCCGGGACCCTTTTTTGAACTAACGAATAATCTGTTCTTTGACTGCTGTTTTTAATATCAATATATTATAAATTTAATTTTAACTTTTAATTAATTGATGTACAAACCACTAAATGTTTATATCTTTTAGTGGTTTGTACACAGATTGCTCTGTTTAATAATGATTCGATTGTTGTTTATGTTGAAGGGAAAAAAAACATTTTGAAAATAATAATAAGTTTTTCATTCATAAAAATTACCATAAAAATATAACATCCTTTAAAAAATTCAAAAAAAGTTCCGTCAAAAACAGAATAAAACCAAGCATTATGGATGTTTTTTCTCTTTTCCCTTCTTTTTAAAAAAAGCTATTAGAAAATTAAAGAAAAAATATTTTTGTGTTAAACAAACAATATTTCTTTCTTTCGAGTGTTTTTTGTGAAGCATTTTAAAAATCGCAAATCATAAAACACATTTACGCTTTTTTTTTAAATGTCTGACAAAAAAAACAAAGGAAATTTCATTTCTTCTTTAAAATTGACGTTAAAAAAATGATTTCAGTTTGGCTGAATTTCTTTTGAATATTTTAAAACACTTTCAAAAATTTCAAAAAAATTTTATAAAATTTTGTATTATTTTAATCATTTTGCAGGCGTTAACTACTACCCGGAAAAACTTATCCAATCATTTAATAAATTTTATACAGAGTTTTTACCGAAACAATATTTTTTTCACAAATTTAAAGAAATATGTTACAAATATTTAAATTTTTAAAGTTAAAAATGTTTTGTTTGAAATGGCGTTTTTTGGAAAATAATTGATTCTTTTTTATAACAAGTTGTTGCAGGCAAAACAGAAAAGAAAGTTGTAACATATTTATGTGGGCCAAATTTCCATACAAAATTGGAATTCATACTAGGTAAAATGAGATTTCTTTTAAACTTTTATATGGAACGGCACCCCCTTAAATTTCGGTTCGGTTGCGGCACTGTTTGGCTTACCCTCCTTTCCAGTAAAATGCATGACGTCACGTCTGGACAATTCCTTATCACACCCTACCGTACTTTTTTTGCTTGTTCATTCAACGACACTCTCAAACTTCTGGGTATCGTTCTTTACAACACAAACTGATTTAACTATTTTTTTTGTTTTTAAGGTTGTTAAAAAAGGTTAGTGAACAGTGATTTGATGCTCATGTTTTTGTACAGAAACAGAAAATTAAATACGCACACTTTAAACGTTTAAAAGCTTCTTTTTGATCAATGACATCTCCCACGCAAAATAATAACAAGTGTGTCTGCATTATTAGCGATAATAATTATTTTAATTTTGTATACGTTTTCATGTTCCAAATTGTTTAATCTTGGCAAGCATAAATAATACATAAATAAACAGAATTTTTGTTCTTTTTTTCAATTTTTATTATTTTTTAAAGACAAAAATAAAAAGGAAAAAACAATAAAAAAGCATGATAGGGAGTCACAAAATGTATGTTTTACATAATTTATTGATTCATCTGTTAGCTGAAAACTCTTTCGTTTTTAAAGTTTTAATATTTATAAAAATAATTGATGTAAACTTGAATAAAAGCACTAAAAATTTCGTTTTTTTGAATTTATATTTTAAACAGTAAAAATGAAGTTCAAAAAATTGCACTAATCATTATTGAAAAATTGTTTTAAAAGTTGGAAATTCAACAAAAATTTTTAAAAGAAAACTTTTTTGTTCATTTTTAATACTCGAGTTGAAAGCAGAAACAAAAATTATATTTATATATCGGAACTTCGGAATTACTTCTAAAATCTCTTCACAGACAAAAGCAAAAAAGTCATAAATTTCAACTTAAAAGATTCACATTTATAAAACGTGTATTGATCATTGGTTCTTTGTTAAAAAGTTTTACAACCGTAAACAATATGCAAAAATGTGCTCTTCCTTCATTAATCAATAGAATCAAAGACATATAGATATTTCTTAAGGGTTTGCTGAAATCAGTTTTTCGACTGGATGACATCTGTTATTTTTTTTCTCTTGTTGCGGCCTTTTTTTCCGCAGCTTTTTCTTTCTTTGTTATGGTTGTTTTTGGAGATTTAAAAAGTGAAATTTATTCGGACCACTTGAATTTTATGTTTCTCTTTTTTTTGCTTTTTTGTAATTAAATAATTGTGTAGCCGCAATAAAAAAGGTTTCTTACACCTTCAAAAAAAATATAAAACTTCTATTAAGACTCTTTGGAATTTTGTAAAAGTTATACATGATTTTTGATTCTGTTTAAATCTAAAAAAAGCTCAAACAGATTCAACTTTCTAAAAACGAGAGAAAGAAAATGGTCTATATTTTTTTTCACAATTATTTTAATAAAAAGTTAGTCTCGCAACGAATTTTTAAATAATTGTCATATCTTCTGTAACTGAATTCTTTTGTTTCTTCGCGGCTTTTTTTGTTTGTCCGTTTATTTTACATTTTTACAAATTAATTTATTGCTGTTTCAGTTCTTTAAAGGAAACCTTTTTGGTCAAAAATTGTCAAATAATGTTATCGAGTGCTGCTTTAACCGAGGTAAGAAAAATTTTATTTATTCTTTAATTCACAAGAAATTATATAAAAATTTGCGAAAATTTTGTTAATTTATTTTATATATTTTATACATTTTTGATGCAACTATAATATTTTTATAATTATTGATCATTTTATACTTAGGTTGTTACAATTAAGAAATTGCTTAAATGGACAATCAATGATTTTAATAAATTAGATGCATCAAATATGAAACATGATATCGAAAAAGTAAGTCGACGACATTCTCGTAGTATTTATATTGTTCAAAGTCCGACATTAACTGCATTTGATCCATATAATGGTACACAATATACTGCAACTTTTAAACTAACATTTTATGGTATTCATGGAAATTTTTCTGTTGGTTCGGATGTTTTACCATGGCATGGTCCTGATAGTTATCATTGCTATTTCAATATTAATGATGATTCTGCTGATATGCCTTGTAAAGAAACTCCATGGAATAATCAGATTAAAAAGTTAACAATTTTTCTTGATGTTAAAGGAAATCGAAGCTTTTATGTTTCACCATTTAAAAAAGCAAATCCAAATAATCTTGGAAATCGTCTTAAAGAAATTTTGGAAGATGATTCAGATTACAAATTTACAATTAAATGTGGCGAAAATTCATTTGCAGTAAGTTTTTCAAAAAACATAATTCAAATTTATAATCTGATTTTCATAGACTTTTAAACCATTTCTTGCTGCAAATTCTTTCTTCTTCAGAGATATGTTTAAAAGTACAACACAAAATTTAACCATGGTTGAAATTACTGATTTTAAAAGCGAAGTTGTTCAAAAAATGGTTGAATTTTGTGAATGTCATAATATCAAAGATGTTAATGGTTTCGAAGATGAACTCTTTAAAATTTCCCATAAATTACAAATCCCTGATCTTATGGTACGTTTTTAAAAATGTTAAAAATGTTTAAATCTAGTTTTTTTTAGGAATTTGCTGTTGAAAAAATGTCTCAAAATGCAAATACTTCCAATATTCTTGCATTTATTCAAATTGCAATTGATTACAAATTAAAAGATTTTGAAGAATGGTGTATGCAATTTGCTTTTCGAACAAAAGTTAATGTTAAATAATTTATTTGGCATTTTTTTTGCTTGTGTTTTTTTTTAAATTTTTATCATCTTTATTTTCTTATTTTGAAAGAACTTTTTACACATCAAAATAATTATACGTTTATTGTAAATCATTTGATGTTTTAACTTCTTTTTGTTTAAAGCGTCAAGCAATTAAAACATTTACAAAATATTTAGTTAATGGTTTTTATCCATATTTTTTATT
Organism: Panagrolaimus davidi; assembly: GCA_901779475.1. Classification (NCBI taxonomy): domain Eukaryota; kingdom Metazoa; phylum Nematoda; class Chromadorea; order Rhabditida; family Panagrolaimidae; genus Panagrolaimus; species Panagrolaimus davidi. The sequence continues at coordinate 8,212 of CABFKP010002623.1, forward strand.
ATTCACTTTTCATTTTATCTTTTTTTTAAATTTAAATTTTTTTTGCCAGCTTTCTTTTTGTCCTAGTACCAATCGTTTTTGTCAAATACAAAAAACATTTTTTTTTACCAGTGATATCGAAACTGTTTACTTTCTGATTTTCAAAAACGTGGAAAATTTATCTGCCACTTTTAAAAAACCAAATGAAATTCATTCATGCTTGTTAATTTTTTGATTCTTTATAATTTACATGTAGGTGTTCAATAAAATATTCAAATTCAACGTTAAAGCCTATAAACAGCAAAAACCAATTTTTCTTCGAAACTGATGAAAAATTTTGAATGACATAAAAATGTTTAATAGAAAGCGAACATGTCAAAAAATGAAATCGTTTCGCAATAATAAAAAAAATTTGCTTTTGTTTACAACGCATACGTTTGTTGATTTTTGAAAGACCTTTAAAAAATATAGAACAAAACAGTGACTCAACTTTCAAAGAAAGCGTCTCTTTTTGGGAAAATAAAAACGCTAACTAGCGACATTTCTTTAACAAACGATTTGCTATTCTTTTTGTGTTTTTACCGGTTCAATATTATTTCTATGAAACCATTTATTTCTGAAAAAAAATTTTTTTGTCATTTTTTTCAGTTTTGATTTATTCGGTTTCATTTTTTTTAAAAAATTTTTATTTTTGTTAATAATTTTTTTAACAGGAGTAAAGATTTATTTTAACAGCCCTAGCGACATTTCTTTAACAAACGATTTGCTATTCTTTTTTTATAAAATATTCAAAAATTTTTGCGTAATTTAAATGTTAAAACTAAATGTATATGCCTCTCCAGTTCTTGAATATGACAAAAGCCAACAGATGGAGAGAACCGAGGAAAAGACATCAAAAAAAACAAAGCTTGGGCACTAAATTTGATCTTCCCAAAAAAGATACAAAAAAAATGAAAATAAAGTAGAGAGAGAAAGGGTTTTTGTGTCTACTATTCAAATATATTTGCGATCGATAGCAGGGATGAGAAATGCGGCCGGCCCGGGCCGGCCGCAATATTTTAACAGAAAAAAACAGCAAAGGGGGGACCCTTTGAAAAAACAAAAAAAAATGAACCAAAAAAAATTCACAAAGGAATTTAAGCGAAAAATTAGTTAAAATTTCCTAATTAAATTACTATAACATAGAAAAACCGTGTATTTCGAATGTTAGAAACAAATTTTAGTGTAGAAAAAAAATTTTTTGATTTATCAAGGCCGGCCCGGCCTTGATTTTTTCGGCCGCGGCCGCGGCCGGCCGGGTTTTTCGGCCGGATTTCTCATCCCTGATCGATAGAGAAAAAGAGAATGGGAAGGGAGGCATGGTGATGATTCACCCATTTCGGCTAACACCGTTTGCAAAAGAAAGTTTTCAAAAAAGGATGCAAAAAAAAGGTGATTCAGAAATAAATAAATAAAACGAATAAGAAAAATTTATTTTCGATCCTTTTGTTTTCAAATTATTTAAAAACATACTTTTTTATAAGAAAAAATGCAATTTTTGTAAAATGCAATTTATGTATATTTCACCGCTGTACCCAAAGTTTCGACATTTATTGTAAAAAGCAAAGCAAAATAGAGATTTTTAAATTTTTAAAATGTGTATAAACTATAAAAAGAAAGGTTTTGTTCAACCCCAAAAATTAAATATACTGATTTCTAAGAGTGAAATGAAATTCTTTATAATTATAAGAAGAGACAAGTTCTTGTTCATTTTCATTTTCTCTGTTGTTTTCTTCTCGCTTTTTTTTGGCAAAAAAATGAGAGATTTCAAAAAGTATTTTGCACGTTAAAATTCAGTGTTAAATTTAGGGATTAAAGTCAACTTTCTTTTAAGCTTTGGTAATAACACTTATTTTTTAAAGCAAAAAAACTGCGAAAACAAAAACAGAAAAAACTTTTTTACTTTTGTTAAACAAAAATAAGAAATATGAAATTTTTTTCATTATTGCAAGTTTTTGATAATTTTGTTGGTGTTCATATATTTCTGCAAAAGTTTGTACTTATTTACTCAGCAAAAAATACTTCTGAATAAATTTCATAAAAATGTAATATTTAAATATTTTTTAAAAATAAATATTTTTTAGGGAAACGCGTGTTTCAAAGACACAAAAAAAGTAAAACAATCGAAACAGAAAAATGAAAGAAAAAAAACTTTGAGCGCTGCTTTTTTGATTCTGTCTGACGAAAAAAGAAGAAATGTGTTGGAAAAAAGTTGAGTCACTTTGTAGTTCCGCCAAAACTGCCTTTCTATTTTAAAAAAGATGAAAGAAATGTGTTAAAACAGAAAATTTTTTAAAAATGCATGAAGAAATATTTGAATTTTTTGATATAAAAAAATTGTATTTTGTTCTGAATTATCATGGTAAGGAATTTGTACATTACAAAAAAAACACAGTATTTACACTTATTCGTTTTTTGCTTCCTTACATGGTAAGGAAGCAAAAAATTTATTGAAAAAAAAACACAAAGAAATAAGCAAAAACAAAGAACAAATTAAAAAAATGATTTAAGTTCTTGATAATGCTGGAGTATGTTTTCTTGGACGTCCCGGTCGATTTCTTGCAGTTGCATTTATTGTTTGACGAAGTGCAGGCATGTTTGGCCATTGCCGATGATTGCAAATTATTTGAATAAGAAGTACATGCTTGCAGCGCATACGTAAAGCTCCGATTGGACAATTGCATGTAAATTCATTTTCATATAAATTTGATCGAGTAACAGCTGCAATATTATGTTGAAACAATTTAATATCTTCAGCATCCAAATCATTATTTTCATCACCGTAATATTCAAGATAATCACGATAATCAGCATCATTCCATTCTGATTTTGAACTTCGAAGATACCATGTTCCACCAGAAAAAATAACTTTTGTAACACGTTTCAGATCATGAGCAGCAATCCATTCATTAGTTTTGACAGAAATAGCAGGATCTCCATAATTCTTATGAGCACAAACATATAGCCATTTTTTTAAAGCTGCAATAGCTTCCATCAATGGAAGGCGTCGATTAATAAAATCTCCATTTGTTTGATGCTTCCATTCCATTATTTTGACGAATTCCTTGACCATTTGCGGCAAACCAAAATTTGTTCTTTTTAATATATTGACGATCAAAAAAAAACAAACACAAATTTGTATTTAATATTTGCACCACGTCTTTTCTTAGCTGGAGGTTCATCATTTTCAAAAATATCAAAAGATTCATTTGCTGGTTCAGTTTCATTAAAATCACAATCAACAAAGTCAGCCATTTTTTAAAATTGAAATGAGTAAATTAATAATAAATTTTAAATTTTAAGTTTTTGCTTATTT
>CABFKP010002632.1:0-11576 GCA_901779475.1 Panagrolaimus davidi
TTTTTTTTGTGGTGCTGTTTGAATCAACACTTTCATAAAATGGGAAGGTCGCCTTTTCTTCTAGCTAAACCTGGAAAACAGGTATTCGCTGAGTTGTTTTTGTCGACTTCGTAGTGAGCAAAAATAAACGAACAACTTATTTTGTCCATTGTAGAAGCGACAAAAAACCGCTTCTTAGAATCCATGATTTTATCCATGATGAGGTTTAGCTAGAAGGAACTGACTTTTAGTTCATTGTTTCATATAAGTCCTCAAATCTTAACTTAAAGGGAGTCGAAGGTTTGACACATTTTTCGTTCTAATGTGTTTTTTTTGAAATTGCGTGAACCTGACAAACAGGATCTTTTTCTATTGTTCTTTTGCCTGATTGTCAGGTTCATGATATTTCGAAAAAAACGTTAAAATGAAAAATGTCGCCCTCATTCAGAGGCGAAAATAGCGGCCTGACGCACTATGTCATAATCTAAATAACAGCACTGATATGATATTTTTTATCTTTATTTTTTTCTACAGGCTAGCTATCCTTTTTTGACACTCGACCATAGAAATTTTTCTTTCTCTCTTTTTGTTTAATGCGTTCAAACAACAGTGGTGGTCTCAACACGATTGATTGTACCTACCGGTGGTAAAATTTGGAATGCGTTTTTCTATGGTGACTCTTTTTTGAAGAAAAAACAAAAAAAAACAAGATTCAGAAGCAGGATAAAAATGTAGCGTTCTATGTCAGGCCGCTAAACCTTGGAAGCTTTTCACCCCTGCCCTCATCATTTAATGACTAAACTTTATTCATCTTTTTTTAGATCTTCAACATACATATTTTTAACATGTTTAGAATGGTTAACAAATGATATTCAAATAACAATTTATTTATTAATATATAATTCTTTACTATTCATAATGTTATGGTCTTTAGCAATGACAATTTTTACTCCTGTTTCAAGAATACCAAAAGAATATTATGTTACACCAGAAATTGATCAAAAGTTAAAAGAAATAACACCAAAAATGGGTGAAAGATATTTACCTGATTCATCCAATGCTGAAGAAGTTAGACAACAATCAAAAATTTTGGAAGATTTTGCATCTGAAAATGGTTTAACATTTGTTGAAATGGATGCTCATGGAAGGCTAAGATATTGTTATCAATGCTCTCTGATAAAACCTGATCGATCACATCATTGTTCATCTTGCGGGTTTTGTGTTGTAAAATTTGATCATCATTGTCCATGGATAAATAAATGTGTAAGTTTATGTTTTGTTGGTTTCCATGATGAGAATTTTTTGTGGGAGCTTTTACTAAATTTTTCAACTCAATCATTTTGTCCTAATCATCATTTTTCTAGGTATCATATCGAAATTACAAATATTTTTTGTTATATTTATTTTATGGTACTTCATTTTTGGTTTTTGGATTTATTACATCATTGGAAGCTATTGTACGATTTGCTATAGATGATAAACCAATTGATAAATTGGATGAATTTATTCCAGTTGCAGTATCAATTTTGATTTATATTGGATTTTCATATTATCCACTTGGAGAACTTTTAATTTATCATGCAAGACTTGTATGGGATAATGAAACAACATGTGAACAAGCAAAACCTCCAATGATTCGGTAAGAATTCTTTTTTTTTGATGGAAATATAATATTTTTTGGGTGTGGAAGAATGTTGTAAATAGTTTTGGGATATTATTTTGAAAGACTTTTTTATGCTTTTTTGGCGGAAAAAGGTGAGGCGTTAAAAGAATTTTGGATTACAAAATGTTTATGATTTTTGTGGTTCATTCAGGGATGATATGACAGCAACGTTTTTTGACTTCACCAAACCTTAAATTTTTATGGGTATTCAATAATTTCAAGCAATTTTTTTGCAGAAATATTGTTTCATACTTGATGCTTAAAAATCATGGCAAGAAAATAGAGGAATTTCTTACTCGCACTAAAAAATGATAACAGCAAAATTAACAGAAGACGAGCCTTAACAGCAGTTGTCACTTAAAAGGAGCGGATGCTTTGATACATTTTTCAAGGTTTTTTTATGACAACAATTATCAAATTTTAAGAGATGTCCAGACATCAACTAAGGTGGGAGAAAGAGATAAAGAAGTTATTGCCTTTGTTGTGTGACAAAGAGTGTCTTTGATGTTGTAAAAAGAATTATGTGTCAAAAATGGCATTTTTTATACATAATTTCTGGGCAGCCCCGTAACGAAATTTTTTCTTTCGCATTTTTATTCCATTTTTAAAAACCTAAGTTTCTTGTTAAATGCTGAAAAATTAAGCAACTATGATAAATGCCTGAAAAAAAAATTTTCATGAAGCTACTTAGATTGAACATAAGTTTATTTAGTTTAATGTAGAAAAAATGAAGTTTAATCATCTTTTTTTTAATCTCAACATATTTTTTTAGAAATGATCCACATGCAAGTTATAATATTTCACCATATCAAAATTATCGATCTGTATTTGGTTGGGGATTATGGCCTCTTCCAGTTCCAACATTCGTCTCAGATGGTTGTCATTTTAATATTCGATATTCAGAAAATTATCAAGGTGATCGATATGAAGTTGTTCCACAATCACAAATTACATCAACAAGAAGTTTACAGAAATATAAAAACAACAATAATAATAATATTTCACCAACGATGTCTGGTGTTGTTGCTGGTGGTGATGCTGGTGCTAGAATTGAAAGTCAACAACAGCTGCAGCAACAACAACAACAAAGAACTTCAACACGAGATAAAACATGATAGTCCTTCTGTATTCTCTTCTAATATTGTACTTTTTTGATGAAACGTTTTTGAATGATGAAAAAAATTTTTCTTACTTTATTTTCTGATGTAATGTCACTGATTTTTATAATGAAAAAAAAATTGATTTTTATTGGTTTTAAAAGGGTTCGAAAGCGTTAGAAATTTTTTAACTAAAAATTTTTATTACTTTGTTTGACAACTTTTTTTACAGCTATACCTGAAAAACAAGCATTTGTTGGAACGTGTTATTTTTGTATTTTTTAAAAAACGAAAATGCCTGTTTTTGTCAATGCCTGATTCTCAGGTTTATGCAGGGAAAAATTTTTTGAGGTTAGACTTCCCCCTTTTAAGCATTTAAATTTTTGCACACCTTTTGAACATTTGCACTTCACCTTTTTTTCAATGACGCAATTTTTTCGTTTTAAAACCATAAAAAAATCACAAAAAAGGGCGAAATCAACTAAACATTTTTTGGGCTCATTAAAAAAGGTTGCGTCAAATTTACAAGCATTTCTTATTAAAAAAAACTTAAAAATTCTTTGATGAATCAGAAAAAGCTATGCTTAACTTTTTTTGACACGCCTTTTATAAAAGCGCTCTCGTTTTTTTAGTTGTCTTCTTTTTTTGTCTGACCAGTCATTTTTTTTACTTTTTGGAAAACAGAAATACCATCAAACTCTTTCAGTTGAGTTTGATGTGACTTTCTCATTAAAAATAATTAAAGAATGACTTTTGTATAAAAAATATGGTTTCATTCCAGTTTCAAGCAAAAATTAGATAAAATTTACAAGTTATTTTTTTTCTTTTTAACATGAATTTCTTGTGCATTCTTCAGCATCAGTTTTTTAAGAAATTTATTATAAATCTGTCTTTCATAGATTTAATCGCTTTGCTTTTCTTTTTTGTAATTTTTTAAAATCAAGGGAAAAATTGTTGTTGTGGCTGAAAAAGGGGGGTTTTAAAAGAAAAACTTCTTGCAGTTATAATTAAAAATGTATGAAGTTTTTTCTGCTAGAATAAATATGTTTAATATTGAATTTGTCGAAACACTGTTATGCCAGTTTTTACGTTAATTACCATCACCCGATGTTTGCTTGCAAAAAAGTGCAAGGCAAATGCAGGTCCTTTGCAAAAAGTGCCTTACAAGAAACCTGCATAACCGCAAGCTAGCTTTGCAATAAACATATAAAAAAATTAAAAAATTCTTAACAGCATGGATATAATGAATCCAAGGTATAATTTTAATTTGATGCAGAATAGAATACCACAATAGAAGCTTAACAATTGATGAAAAAATCAGTTTCAAAAATTTTGAAAATTTTTTTCCATAATATTACAACACACGACAGCTAAAACTTTAAAATGTGTTACAATGGTTGAATTATCAGTTTAAAATTTGTTTTATAAAAACAAATTTAATTTATTAAAATTACAAAAAAAGCTTTTTAAACCGCGTTGAAATAATTGTTTTGAAATTGTTGTTGTGCAGCAAATCTTTTTCAATAATGAAAAGAAATAAGTTTACAGTTAATTTGAAATATTATTCTGCTTTAACAAAGCAATCAGCTTTAAAAAAATTTTAAGCAAACGGAATTGTTTTCTTTTTTATATCAGTTTTAAGAAATTTTTTCTCTATGTTTCTGTCCACATCGCACCATTGTTTAACATTAAAAAAATCAGAAAAAAAGAAATTTTTTTAAATGTAAAAACACCAGAAAAATTTCTAGTTAGGTCCTTAAAATTTTTGAGCAAAACAAAATAAAAAATAAAAGAAATTTTAGCACAAAAAAATGAAACAACTACACAATGAAACAAAATCGATGTTTAAAAAACAATATTTTTTACTGGAAATGCAGTTAAACATTTTCTTCAATTTAACACCCATCATGGATTGTTTATTTTATTAATTTATATTAGATTTTACAGGTATAGTTTTGTAGAATATTTTGTTTATTCAAACAATTTGCTTCAGTTTGTAAAAATTTCAACAATGTTTTGTTCAAAAGCAGTTTTAGAGAAATAATCTTTACTGATTTTAACGCTTAGTATTTCTCCTCTTTTTCTTTTTAATAGAATCCGGGAAAATCACATGATGATTTAAAGAAAAGAAATATTATAAAGAAAATCAGTTATGATTAAATTAGCAGTCAAAAAAGGATCTGGCTAATATTTTTATGCATGTCAGTTTTACACTGCAAACATTACACACCTGGCACAGTTTATAAACAAGATACTATATAGCTAAAAATCCACATTTTACATTTATTTAATTATTAAAAAAAACTTTTTTATTTGACTAAGAGTATTTTTGGATATTCACAAATCTCTGCAAATTTTTTTTATATATTTTTGTTTTTAAGAATACTAACTGCATTTCAATATCAAAACGAATAAATAAAATTAAACAGATTCAGGTTTATTTTATAAAACAGTTAAAAATTGACAAAAGCACTGCATCCAAATGATTTGTTTCATTTTGAGTTCGATTTAGATTTGTTTTAATTGATTTTTCATTCAAACGCAGTGTATAAAATCCAACAAGTTTACTAAATTTAAGTGTTTGCGGAATTTAGTGTAACGATTCAAATATGTCTTACACAATCAGTTTTAATTTAAAATTTTCAAAGATAACTAGAAAATTTTAAATAGCTGACGTTGAATTTGAACAGTTTACCAAAAGTAGTAAAAACTAAAATTAAACAGTTTGAGAATAATTTTTATGTGTTTTAAAACGTTTTAACACTGATATCTTTGTTTAGTTGGACACTTTACTAATTTGTAATTTATTTATTTGAAAACGAAAACATTAAATGTTTAACAAAAGGTCGATTATCAATGCGAAGATCGCAGTATATTTGTTATATAATAAAAAAGCTAAAAACAAAATTTAAACTGTAATAAAATTATGTTAAGTTTTTTATGATTTTCTTTGGTGAAAACAGTTCTTTATTTTTAAAATCGAAAATAACGAATAAAATATTTTTAAAGAGATATATAGCTTCATTTAATATTTTAATTGTATTATTTTTTCTAAATTTCGAAAAGTATATATGAATTTTTATGTATTTATATAACTGTCTAACCATTTATCTTAAATTTTTTAAAATATTTTATATGACTGTAGTTAAAAACTAAAATGTTTGTGAAAACTGTGGCATTTTTTCCCAGTTTTTATGATTTTGTTTGCTGAAAACTGTTCTTTAGTGCGACTAAAATAAAAAGACAAATACTATGTTAAATTCTATAATTGTAATTTGCTATTGAAGTTAAACAAAAAAGGGTATTTTTGGATATCCACAAACCTCTGCAAATTTCATTTTATATTTTGTTTTTGAAAATATTAACTGCATTTCATTATCATTTTGATTTGAAAAAAAGATTAACAGATTCATGTCTTTTTTTTATAAGACAGTTAACAATTGACAAAACCATTACACCCATAAAAATGAATGACAAATATAATAAAATTTTAAAATTGGAGACCCAAATCATATTTGTTGATTAAAAAAACATAATTTTTCAAAAACTGTGCATGTGAATGAAAAGTTTACATAATAATTTTGATTACAATAAAACCGAAATAGTTTTATTTATTTGTGGTAACTGTAAAAAGATATATCAAATACTTCAATTTAAAATCTTTTTTTGATTGTCTAATAAAAAAAAAACTAAATTATCACTAAAATTTAACATTTTTTTATGTTTTTGCTAAATTCAAACCTAATTTTGTAAAAATAAAAAAAAGTTTAAAATTTAAGGTGAAAATAGTATTATAACTAAAACTGTGTTAAACTTTTGTTAAATTGTCGCTGTCTTAAAATTAAATATAAAATGGTGTTTTTTAAGTATCAAAAAAACCGCAAGTGTTTGGTTGAATCCGCATTATTTTATGCTGTTTATTTTTGGTTTTGTTAAGTAAAACGTTAAAAAAAGTAATAAAAAACACATGTATGAAAACATTATTCAACAATATAAACTGCCAAAGCTTGCGTTTGAAAGGCAAAGAAAAACTGGAATATGATCTTTGACTTTTTGTTATAAACTTTAAATACTTCTTTTAATGTATGGGAATGACAACAAAGAACTTTGATATAAATAAATTATAGTCACATTTGTTAAAAATTTGATATTTTTTTTGGTTGTGCTTTTGACATATAAAAAATATATTTAATTTTGGAATTATTTTTGAATGAAATTTGTTAAAAAAAAGACTTGCATAAAAAAGTGTGTATTGCTCTAGTGCAAAGTTATAAAAAGTTTATAGTTGTTGAAATAAACTGTTATTTTGATTTGGCGAATCTGCAGAAGTGTTCACCTTAGATACAACCTCTACTTTAGTATGTGTAACTAAATTTGTTTTTAAGATGAAATATAAAATTCTTATTTCTAAATTTGGATTACGTTTTTATGGGATAATCATTATAAGATATTTGAGATAATAAACTGATATCTTTAAAAATAGGAATATTTGTTTTGGTTTTTTCCTTTGTTTAACAGAAAGCTAAAATGTCAATAAAATTATCTCAAAATTTTTTATTTCATTGTTTGAAAAAAAAACTGTCATAAGCTTACTTTGCCATGTTAATTCAAGGATAAAAACTGGGACGACCATTTTTTCGGAGTAATAATGCTAAAAAGAATTTGTAACTGCGAATGCCCTTTTTCGGGTCTAAAAAGCGGACAAATTAAAATTTCTTTGAAAATAACATTCAAAACTGTCCATTTGATAGAACGACTGTATTTTTTATTATATGTAAGCTCAAAAATGTTATATTTTAACATTCATTAAAAATCACAAATAGTTTTGTTTAACTGTTATTTTTTCATAAATCTTTGGTTAAATTATAAAAGAGCAAAACCCATCAAAAAAATTTAATACTCTTTTTTAGCCTTAAAAAATTTTTTTAATGAAATCTTTTTTTAAGTTTCTGATAACATCAATTTTTTTTCTTTTTGTTTAACTAAAGCTAAGAATAATTAAATCTATGTAGCTCCTTTTTCTGTGTTTATTGAACTTAAAAAATTAACGCCTGTCTTTTATTTAGGTTGAGACTGAAAACATTAGACTGAGACATCTTTTATCAAAAAGTATTCCAAAAATGATCCCAAAACATCATTTTTCTTAAAAATTTAAAAACCGACCCGAAAAAAACATGTTCTGCTTGACTTTGGACTCTAAGAAAAATTTGTTGCCAAAAAAACCCGCTAAAATCCGGGTTCTTTGTTTTTCCCACGAAAAGACCAAACAATTTTTTTCCTTTTTTTCCATGTTCCCTCAGCTTTTCCTTATTCCACTTTTTTTCATTTGGCACAAAATTTTTTGTTTAACCTTCCATTTTTTCTGCAAAAACATTCTTTATTGTTTTTTTTCTAATAAAAAAATATTTTTGTACTTTTTAGTTTTTTTAATATAAATGCTCTAATTACAGCTGCAGCTCCTGTCTAAATTCTTCCCACACCATTTTTTGCCACTTAAATTCATTTATGTTTTTTTTTCCGTCCGGTTTTATTTTTATTGCCCACATATATTTTTCTTGTTTCATAAAACAATTTTTACCTATGATTATTAAAAAAAAGAAAAAAAAGTAATATTACTTAGTATATTAAAATTTGGGGAGAAAATTGGATTTTATTTCTAAGCAACATTCCTTCAGCTGTTTTCTTAAAAAAATATTTTTTTATTAGTAATAAGCTATAGCCGTGACCTTTGGTATAAGAAATTTTTCGTAAGGTACTTTTTTTTCATAAATGTTTTAATAATTTTTGGAAATGTGGCATGCAAGGTTATTTGGTTAATTTTCATTTTCGTTATACCTATTGGTTTTTTAACTGATGCGTACATTTTGTTCTTTTTTAACAGAAATTAGATAAACGCTAAAAAATGTATTTTTTGAAATTTTAAAAAGGCTAGTAAAATTAAAGCTGTAATCATCTGCTTTTTTGAAAAATGAGATAAACTGCATTGTGATGATGAAAAAATATTAATCTAAAAAAAATCTTGCCATTTTGAACGATTATAAACTGACAACTGCCCGACAAGTTTTTCGAAGTTTTTAAATACTGACAAAATTCGGCTGCCTTTTATTTGGAAAACTTTTCGCACTCATTCGTGTACATTTGAGCTTAACTGTATACATTTCCTTAAAAGCTTGAAGTAAACTGAACCAAAAGCTTCTTTTGTTCTCTGAATATACTTAAATCGGATAATTATATGCTGGTCGTAATCACCTTTAAACTGAAACTGACCTGATTTTTTACTATTTTTTACAAACAAACGTTTATCAAAGTAATGTTTAAAAGAATATATTAAAACTGTTTAACAGCAACGGGTTTTAAAATTTAAAAAGACTGCCATGTTGTGTTTCTTCTTTGAAATAGCTGTCAAAATACAAAATCTTTGTAGTTTTTAAAATTTGCTTCTTTTTATGATTTCGTTTTATTCATTTAAAAAACTAAAGGTTCTTGAACATTTTAATTTTTGAGATTTAAAAAATATAACTTAACTTAAAAAATTGTATAATTTTTCACGAAAAACATGATTTTCAATGTTTTTAGATTATTATACTTTCTTTTATTTTTTATACGTTTTGATATAGGTAAAAGAGATAATATTTTTTATGATTTTTCTTAACTGATTTAAGTTGGTATACTTTTGAAAAACTCGTACATGTCTCTAATATTAGATAAGACGGTTATTTTTCTAAACTGTTTTCCATAATATCAGCCATGTCACTTTTTAACTTTAAGAATAGTAAATTAAAAAAAAAAGAAAAATGGAATTAGATTTTTAAACACTGAAATGTCAAAATTTTTGATAATTTTGTGGTTTTAATAAAATTAAATATTTCTTTGTACGATTTTTTCAAAAAATTCTGTACGATTTAATTATTAAAAACTGACTTCAAAAATGCGTTTATCGTCTGAAGTATAAAAATAAAATAATATATATTATTCGAGTTTCGTACTAAAATTAAAATGTTTTGTTTAAAGTAATAAAATTTAATTTCAACAGTTCTTAATTGTGAATTGGTTTAAACATTTGTTTTTAATAGCTAATAGTTTCTGACAATTTTTATTCTTTTTTAACTGTACCCAGAATTACAATAAGAGAAATGTTTTCGCATATCGGGCGTTAAAGATTGAAAAAGCCTCTATAAACGATACCAACTTTTGTAAATCAAAAATTTAGTTTGTAAAATAAAGATAATAATTTTTATCAGTGGAGAAAAGTTAAACAAGTTTATTACCTCTTTTAGTTTTTAAACTGTTTTTTTCAATTTCAGCTTTTCCCAAAACATTTTTGCAGATCCCAATTTCCACATTTAAAAAAAATTCTTTCCACAAAAAAAAGAATTGTAATTTTCTTTTGTTACTTCATCTTTTTTTTTGTTTTTGGTGGACATTATTTCATCTTTTTTGGGTTCATGTACTTAGCTTTTCCATTTTTCTCCAATTTTTTCCCATGTTTAAAAGAGGGCGTTCAAGTAATGGATTATGGCTTCATTCTTTTCTTTTTTCTGTGTGTGTTAATTTTGTGACTCCATTTGCTTTTTTGGAGTTAAAACAAAAAAAAAGAAATGTCATTTTGACAGAAAATATGTCTCTTTTTTAAAGTGTCGAAAAAATTGAAAAAGAAAAATGGCTTCTTCTGTCTTTTGGCATCAAGGTTAAAAAAATGAGTGAAAGAGAGATAAAATCTTTGATTTTTTGTTAACTGGATCCAGCATTTGTTGGAGTAAAAGAAACTGTGAACTTATTATTTTTAACAAAGATTTTCACAAATTTTTTTTGCTGTAATCAGTAGATACTATGTTTTTCAAACTGCATCGTTTTTTCTTTTCTTAAAAACACATTTATTCAAAAATTCGATTTTTTTTTTCACATGGTTTGTTTAAAAAATTTGCCATAAACAAAAAAATATAATAATCATTTTTAAACACCAGTTCTGAGACCATTTTTATTGTATTAAACGATAAAATTTTTTTAAATATAACTAATCTTACAAGATGTGTGGTTTCATTCTTTCGGTGCGAATTTAAAAAAAATTTAAGCAAGATTAAAGCTTTCGTTTTTTGTTAATTGTTTCAGGGGTTTTAACGTTGTAAAAAACTGTTTTTTTTATTTACTTGACAAAAATGCTTTTAAATAGTTATTTTTGATTGTAATAGATTTATGTGTTCTTTTTTAACTGAGTCCTGTTTTAAATTTATCATTTTTTAGATTTTGTTAAAATTTTAAATTTTGCCGATCATAAAAATTTAAAACAAAGTTGAACTTTCTAAAATCGATACAGATGAAAAGCTTTGTTGAAACTGTATTCATAGCTTTATGATTTTATATTGCTAAAACAGTAAAAAAATTATAAATGGTTAAATTTAAAAAAGTTTGATTTCTGCCTTTCAGCTTCACGATTAAAAAACTGGTTGAATATATTTTTTATTTTTCGTTAACTGTTTTAAAACAGCCAACAGAACAAAAAAAACTGAATTTTTTAATTTTTTGAGAAACTTATTTTTTTTAACTGTACACCATAATTTTTTGACTAAAAGATTTTCTATTTTTTACGATTCTGTCTTTGCTGATGCAAAAAATCGGCCAACAAAACTGTAGAAATTTAACATAATCAAAATTTCGTTAAAATTCTATCCACGTGCTTTGTTTGATTCTCCTGTGCTAAACGATAAAACATTTTTAAACTGGTTAAATATACAAAAAAAGGTTTTGTTTTTCTTGGTTATATTTTAAAAAATAGTGAAACATATAAAAACTTTCTTTTCATTAACTGTTTTTAGACTGTTTTTTAGTCTCTAACTTTT
>CABFKP010002642.1:0-11581 GCA_901779475.1 Panagrolaimus davidi
TAAAGCTTTTTCATATTTTTGTAAAATATCTCTGTGAATTGGCCGTTCTAAAATTTGCATTGTTAATTTTTATGTATCATTTTTAAAAAAAAAACGTTGTTTTTATGTAACAAAATTTGTGTCTTTCCGTATCAAATTGGTTGGAAATCATAAAATTTTTTTGTAGAAACGAAATCTGAAGAAAGGAGCCGTTTATTCTTTTCTTTGAATACCCTGATAAACTCCATTTTTGTAATAGAAGAAAGGAACCTTTGAACCTTTTTATAACTCATATTTAAAACTTACTTGAAGCTTTATGATAAATAAAATAATGTGTTTCTAACGATGCATTTGGAAAGGTTATAATTTCTTCGGGAATTGAGCCCTTTGTTGTATGATAAAAGCTTTTACCAAATACAATTTCATCATGTAAAGATTTATAACAATCCCGACAGCGTTTTCTTGCATTTTCATAAACATTTGAAGAATAAAAATGTGAGAATGAACGCTTTAATAATGAATGAAAATCTTTGTTTTGTTTTTTAAAACTATAATAAATTGAAAGATAATGAAATTAAATTGATTTTTCTTTGATGAATTAAACTTACTGCAAAATTATATGATTCCATAAAATTGGAATGACAGTATAATTATTTGCAAAAGAAATAAATATATTTTCTCGTTCCACATCATCTGTAGTTTCTTCAAAATCCCTTTTTAGCTTTTCCAAAACTTTTTCATATCCCTCATCAAGGGGATGAAATTGTAAAAAATAAGAAACTGGTTTAATTTCCATTGGATTTCGACAAAAACCGAATTAAAACAAAGTTTTTTTAAAGAAATCAAAAAAATTTTAAAACTTTCATTTGATTTTTTTTTCTTTTTATTGATTAATTTTGTGTGTGATTCATAGTCGAATAGAAAAAAGTTTTTTCTTTCCGTTGCACACGCGCATGTATTGAAAATGACTAACCGACCAAAGGCGTTCTTAATGTCGGTATCTAAAGTCACTCGTTTGTGTCTTTTTGAAAACTTTCCAAAGAAAATAAAGACGAAACATTTTTTCTTTTCCTTTTTCTGTCATTTTTTTGTTACAGTATGAAGAACTAAACGGTTTATCGCATATTAACTGTCAGACCAATTAGAAAACAGTGAAAAACGACATTTTTGGATCTCGAGATAGAAAAGCAATTGCCAAACACTCTCGCAAATTTTTTTTATTAATGTGTTTGAACAATTCGTGAAACATGCCATGTCTTTAGTGGCAATCTTTTGAAAAATATTTCAAAGCGCCGGTCATCGAAGTCTTTTGTAAAATTTATTAATCATAATACAGTTTGCATTATTTTTTGTAGAACTAACTGTAACTTTTTGTTAAACTTTTGAACTTTTAAACACTTTAAATGTCACACAACCTCACCTAATTTTAAAAAAAATCTAACAAACATATGCAGTTTAAACAACTGTTGGTATCATTAATAAATGTAACATTAATTACTTAATTTTGCCATCTTTTATTTGATATTCTTCAAAAGATATTTGCGAAAATACAAAACAACAATCTGTTTATTTTCCATACAAAATATTGCGTAACAAGTCAATTGTTCGAGGATCACTTAAAATTGACATATGATCTGCTCCATCGAGTTGACTTGAGGTGGCCTAAAAAGTAAATGGTGTTGTACCTTTTTGAAATTATAAATGGTATTTTAAGGGAAATTAGTGATTTTTTTCGATTTTTCTTGGCACGTTGGAATCAAGTGGCCAATGGGTTTTTCAACAGTTTCTATGAAATTTCCTAAGCTTACGTTAAACTTCTATGACTTGAGTCTTACATATTCAGAATCAGAAAAGAAAACTGCATCAGATAGCAGAGAGTTTTTTTCAAATATTAGGCTACACTAAAGTTTTATCGACCAAATTGGGGAAAAAACCGATATTTCTGTACAAAACTTCCTCAAAATGTTCTGATCACGAGTTAAACATTTAAGGTTTGAACCTTACATATTTAGAATCAGCGAAAAATTCCCTATCTTATAGCAGAGAGCTTTTTTTAAATTTCTATTCTAGAAAAAAGGAATTGTTAAAAATAGTTTGGGACACAACGCCAACATTGACCAAAAACAGTGGAAGCGATTCCAACGTGTTGGATTAATAATTTTTTAATTTTCTCCTTTATCTTTTAAATTTTCGTTTATACTTTTGAAATACAAAGAAAAACTTGCGTTAAATCCATTATTATTATCTTTCCAATTTTCACAAACTTTCAGCGACCGAATATTTACCGTACCATCACCATCTCCATAAGTAATTGTTGGGGGAGAATCTGGAAAATATCCTTTTGCCCAGGTGAAACTTTCAGGAGTTTGTACTTTTGCTCCATAAATGCAATGACTTTCAACGCCTGGAGCTTCCAAGATCAAGGTTGGATTTGCAAGATTATATTGTTCCAATCCAAGGGAATAAGAAATATCAGCAAAAAATTCTTTAACATTATTAGTAGAATAATTTTTTTCAGGTGAAAAAGCAAAAGGTTCATCATTTTTCCATAGTTGCGAATGTGGAAAAAGAAAAGCGGAAGATGTAAAGGATCGCTGCATTCCCCGTAAAATTGAGGGTGGTAAAATAACTCGATAATAATTCATATTATATCCGGAGGCAAAAAGTTTGACAATTTGTAGCGAACCACCCCATGCACCATTTAATGAAATATGAGATTTAATAAATTGCTTTTTCCATTTTGCATCTACATATTTGTGATAAAAAAAATTCATTATTGGATTTCCCATTGAATGCCCCAAAATTATTACAGGTGTTTCATGATTATAATAATATACTCGTTGAATCAAGGATTTTAAGGCTGCATAAAAATCTAATAGTTCTACTAAAATATGGATGGGTTACATTTAAAAAAATACAATTTTAAAATTTTTATAAATGGCAAGAAAAATGTTGCAATTTTGATCGTCACCAAAAAAATCCCATCCACAAAAATGTTTAGTTTTACCCAACTGTTCAACATTCAAAATTTGAGTGATTAAAAAATTTTAAAACATGTTCAATAGGGTAAAACTGAAAATTTTAAGGGGTTGGAATGTTAGGGTTTTTAGTGAACCGAAATGTTTTTTGGATTAGTATGTTTTTAGCGAGGACCTGCAATTTATTGCTGCACGATCAAATACTGATCAAATTTCTCCAACAAATAAATGTTTTGCAGATGTATTTCTACTTTTGAAAGTTTTTTTACACGTTTTTTGCAATATAATAGCATTAAAATCCATCTGCAAAAAATCACATTTGTTGAAAGAAATTTTTAACATTTTTTGATATTACGACAATTCACCGCAAAATGTTACCATTTTTCTGCCGTCAATGTAAAAAAAACCTTGAAAAGGGTAAAAATAATCTTAATTTATTTAAACTTACAAGGGGATTTTCTCCAATCAAATGGTGCACCGACTAAATTCTTTCCACGTTTATATCCCCATGAAACGAGGGTATTTGCAATATATGCAAAATAATTTCCCTAAAATATCGCAGTGTAATTACACACATTTGGCAAAAGGGAATTTNTATTTTTATGCAAATTTGTGAATGAAAAAAAAGTTGCCCGCTAAACTGAAGAAGACCCTTTTTCTATGTTATAGTAATTTACTTAGGAAATTTTAACTAATTTTTCTCCCTTTTTTTCCCTTACAAGGGAAGTACTCGAAGTGAGTTTCGAGTTTTGACATCAAAATAGTTTTAAATTAAAGATATGGGTCTAAAAACAAATTGGTGAAAGTATTACGTCCCAATGGCTATCCAAAAAATTATAATCTCTGTGGGAAAGTATTAAAGATCAAAGGAATTCCGCCGACAACAATCAGCGGCATCCAAACATCAAAGGAATCCTTTGATCTTTAATTTGAGATTATATTTTTTTGGATAGCCATTGGCACGTAATACTTTTACAAATCCGTTTTCGGCATCATATCTTTAATTTAAGCCCATTTTCGAGCAAAAACTCAAAACTCACTTCACGTGCTTCCCTTGTTAGATTCCTTTGCGATTTTTTTTTGTTTTTTCAAAGGGTCCCCCCTTTGCTGTTTTTTTTCTGTTAAAATATTGCCGCCGGCCGCGGCCGAAATCCAACGGCCTCGGCCGGCCGGATTTTTCATCCCTGCTTTTGGGTATTTTTTTATGCATTCAATCTATCATTTGATTCAATTCCTTAAAGACTTCTCTCCCAGGAGTACGTAATATCCAAAAATTTTGAAGTCTATGGATCTCAAAAAACTGATAAATTCATTTTGATTTTATTTATTTTAAAGAAAATTAATACAATCTTCTTTGAAGAATTACTTTTAAGGCATTCAACTTTTTAGAAACGATAAATTTCCCAACATATTAAACTTTAAAAAACCTTTGTTCATCACTTTTAACAAATTTCATGTTCTTTCAAATGGCAAAATATTTAAAACAAAACCTAGGCCTTTTTTCTATTTATTTAAGGGACCATTTGTCGATTTTTAAAAAACAACTATCACTTTTTGGTTTTCACCCTACAATGGAGCACTCGGACAAACAAAGTAAGGGGCATTTAAAAAATTAGAAAAATTCGCTTTATTTCTCTTGCAAACAAAAATATCGCTTCTGAATATTTTATAATTTTTTTATCGTTATTACTCAATAATATATAATGCTTTAACTGAATTAAACACATGGTTATCCAAATTTCATACAGGAAAAAAGGAACCCCATCTTGGAAATATATAGATTTTGTGGAGTGCAATTACTTCTTCAAGAAGAATCCGTTATTGAAAAAAATGGATAAAAATGTTGTTCTGTTTATCAGAAAAGAGAAAGTGGTTTACATTAATTACAACATAAAAAGGTTAAGCAACAGAAATGTGTTCACTATTTATGTTAAGCATGAAAAATTTTATTAAGCTTATTGGATTAAAAATTTCAACTATAAAAACAAACAAATAAACATTTTGACCCCACAACATTTTTGGTAAAACTAATAATTATAATAATATATGATATTTAAAAAAGTTTTTTTAAAAGTTTTCTAAAAAGCATTAAAAGGCAAAAAACATGATAATTTTAAGTTTTGTTTTCTTTAACCGCTTCAAGCAATACTCTCATATCTTTTGTCATTTGTTGCAACAAAATATTTGAATTTTTATTTTCGTCTTTTACAGCCCGACATTCTTCTTCCAAAAAAACAATTCTTTCACGTAAATCAAAAATTTGAAGAGTTTTTTCATTCAATAAATTATGTAAATCATTTTCATTTTTGGAATTATTATTATTTAAAACAATTTCATTTATTCGATTTTGTAATGATTGGATTTTCTCGGATTCATTTTGCTGAAAAATTGGAGTTTCATATGGGGTTGTAAAGTTACAGTAATCAAATGTTGAAAGATTTGTTAAAGTTGTTGTAAGTTTTGCTTCAAGAGTTTTTTCTTTTTCATAAAATCTTCGAAGTTCTTCTTCCATCTCTTTTTTGGTATTCTGAAAAACGGGTTGCTGCATTTTTTTTCGAAAATTTTCGGAATCCATATGAGGTACATTGTAATTTGTAAAACAAACACTTACTCCAAAAATTTGCATAACTTTGTAATTTTCTTCTGTTAAATCATCAATTTTTTGTTCATATTTTTTTATGATTCCAGTTTTTTCATTAATTTCATCCTCCAAAATTTCCGCCTTTCTGCAATATTCCATTTCCTTTAATTTTGCCTCTCTTTCAAAATTTTCCATTTTTCTTTTCAAAGATTCTTCTGTAACTTTTGCAATCTCTGAAGCAGTAAAAAGTTCATCCTTTAATTTTACAGAATGAATATGATTTATTTGATCTTGATTTAGCTTTAAACAACATATTTCAGCTTTTAACTCTTTTGTCAAAAGATTTTCTTTATCCAGTTGATTTCGTAAGCCTTCCATTTCAATTTTATATTGTCCATTTTCCCACCGAAGAAAGTCATTTTCATTTAAGATTTCACAAATCTTAAATTTAATTATGAGATTTACATTAAAACTTTGTAAAATGAAAAAACCTTTGTATCAATTTCAGCTAATTTATGCTTTAATTTTCCATTTTCTGTTTGATATTCAATAAATCCATTATGGAGATTTGAAATATGTCTATCAAATATTTGATCGGATTTGTGAAAGGATTCATGGTTGATATGAGAAAGTTTTCCACTATCTAAGAATTTTATCAGTTGATCGCATGATGAGTTTAAATATTTTATTTTATCCTGAAATAGAATTTATTTTGGTAATCAATTTTTCAAAAACTGTTTCAAAGCATCATTAAATTTAAATTTTTTCAAATAATAGAAAAATATAAACGTTTTTTATTATTATTACAAATTAAATCATGGAAATTTTACATTTAAAACTCCCATAAATGCCAAAACTAAAATCAACTAATATTTTTCAAAAAAAAACTTACTTGAAACTCTGAACTTCTTGCCGAAGATGCCGTAGATGAAGCTGGCATGTTTAACTTAAAAGTAATCATTAAAAATGCAATATATCATAAAAACTCCATACATTTTTCTTAAATTCTTTTAAGTTTCGTCGAAATTTTAGTAAATAAAGTTCTGCAGAAACTTTTGGATTGTTAACATTTTTATTCGAAGAAGAAATTGTCAAAGTGTTTTGAATATTGGAAATTGAAGAAAAAGATGAAGAGAAAGAAGATGACATAGGCTTTAACTCTGCAGCAGCAGTTTGCATTCTTTTCTCTTTTTTTTGCTGATGCCCCTTTGACAAAAATGGACAAAAGAAGCCAACCAAAAAAGGGTAAAAACAAAGTAAAAAAAATGGAGACGACAAAAGAAAAAGAGAAAAGCGAGCAATAAAATGTAATGCTTCTATTTTTTTTGTGTTATACTATTTTAGCTAATGTGAAAAAACACGCAGGAATAAAAAAAGCAGCAGTGTCCAAAAAAATGCGAACGCACCATTTGAAAAATAAGTTTTGGCGGTCAAAATTTTGCAGTTATTCAGCTTTTATTCATTGATAACGATTATCATGCTTAAAAACACCATTTTGGTGTTGTTTTTTCATTAAAATGTTAAAAGATATGCTTTACTTTAAAAACTGGTACAAATTCAAAATTAAAATAAAAAACAAAGAATTTTTAGTGCCAAATAAAAAATAAATACTGCAGCTAAAAACTTTGAACAATTTTATTTTAAAGAAAATCAAAAAATGAATAACAAAAAGAATTTGAAACAATTGAATATATTCAGTGTTGTGCCGGACAATTTATGTTTCTTTTTTCAAAATCAGCTCCGGAGTCGGAGCCGATTTTGGAGCCGGAACTGAAAAGCGGCATTTCATATTTAATCTTTGAAAAACGGGTGGCTCCGGCTCCAAGGTTCCGGAGGCTCTTTTTCTACTGTTCATTTGCCTGATCGTCAGGTTCATGCAATTTTGGATAAATAAAAAAATGAAAAATACGTAAGTCGTTCGCTCCCTTTAATACAGTATTTTCGGATCCGCAAATATAATTTTGACACAATATTTCGAAAAGTTTTCTCCCGAAAATTTTTTGTTTTAAAACATAAATATAAATTAAAACCGAGATTCACTGATGGAGAGTATCACAGAATAGAAAATTTGCGAGTTGTTTTAAAAACAGTAATTTTTATGCAAACTTCTTTACTAAGCATTAAAATAGTTTACAATAAATTAACCAAAAACAATAAATTTTGATTTATTTCTTTTCATTTATTCTTGCGAATTCAATATAATTTTCGCCAGGTTTTCCGAATTCTTTTCCAATCATTTTCTTTTCATCAGAATTTTGAGTTGGTGGTGGGGGTTGAGAAGCAGCTTTTGGAGCTGTTGTTGTTGGCTGTGTTGGTTGTGATGGTGGCATATTTCTTGGAACAATTGGAGGTAATTCAATTTTTTTATCCATTTGAGTTGGTTTTGCTGGTTCAGCACTTTTCATATTTGTAGCAGCAGCAACTGGTACTGGAGCAGGTTCAACACGTTTTGCTAATGGAGTTGGTTTTGTTTGTTCAGCACTTTTTATCATTGGAGTTGACTTTGCTGGAGCTGGCGTGGCACTTTTAGTTACAAGTGTTTGATTTGCTGGTGCTGAAGGAGGCTTTGCAGTTTTTAGTNTTGCTGGTGCTGAAGGAGGCTTTGCAGTTTTTGGTGGATTTGATTTTAAAGCATTAGATGATGGCACTTGAGTTACTTGAGTTGGATTTGATGGTGGCAAAGTTGGAAGTTTTGCTGTTGTTTGAACATTACCAGCATTTTTCTTTGGATGTGTTGCAAGCTAAAATATATATAAAAGATTATTTTCCAAATAAAATCAAAAAACTTACAGGAGAATAAGAAGTTCTTGCTTTTGCTCGTAATTCCCTCTTCTTTTTACGATAAAAATAAACAGCAACACCAATAACAATAAGATATAAAACAGCAAAAATGGATAAACCAATTCCCCAAATCATTGCATCAGATGTTTCAGATATTGAAGCTTTTGCAACAGATGAACCATTCTTGGTTGAAGGTTTTGTATTTTCTGTAACAAGTTTCTTTGGTGTTGTTGTGGTTGTTGTTGCTTCAGTTGTCGATGTTGTCGTTGTGGTTGAAGTTGTAGTGGTTGGTGGAGCTTCAACAGCAAATTGATTAAGAGGCTAAAAAATTAGAAATTTTTAAGTGGAGGTTTGGACATGAGTTGTTTCTTATCTCAGTAAATTTTCAGTTTCTCTAATAAGAAATAGAAAGCGCTTGAGCGTTTAAAATACAAGCGCATCTTTAATAATCTGTTAAACTGTATTAAAAATGTTTAACTTACAACCATAAATTCACCATAAACTTTATTTTTCCATGAAATTGAAAAATCAAAACGCCGTTTACCATCTTCTTCTTGAACTTCAGCATCAGAAACGGGGAAATGTTTAGGTATTGCACCTGTTCCATTATTTGTAAGTGTTCCATCAGGTAAAAGTTCAAATGCCATAGAATCAGAATTATCAAATGTACCAATAGGATATCCTTAAAAAGATATATTTAAAGATAAATAAAAATATCAAATTTAACCTTGGACCATGAAGATAACACTTGAAAAAAAATCTCCATACTTCAATGATATCATTGTTGGATTTACGTTATCAGAAGAATATAATGTAAGATTAAAATAATTCTGAAATGCGCCGTCGTAATACTGTATGCATTAGTCTAGTTTATCCTATTATCGAAAAATTCAACTTGTCCGAAAAATTATCACGCCACTCTTTCATGAAAAGGCTACTAACATTCATAAGTAACCAACAAATTTAGAAACAAAAAAAACTTACGCGTATCCATTTTCAATTCTTAAATTTTCTTTTTGCAATTCAGGTACATCTTCCATTGAATTAACATTCATAAGTGGTGGTTTATAGCAATAAAATCCAACAAAAAACAACCAAAAGATTATCAATTTATATAATTCTTTCATGATTGATAATTCTTTACAGTTTACAAAAATTAAGAAAAACAAGAGAGTGAACGGAAGAAGAAAAAATGAAGTAAATGAAGAAAGCAAAACACGCACTGATTTATTTTGGAGACGAATGAAAATATTGAAAAAAGTATTAAAATCTCAAAACAATGCAAATTTTTTTTAAAAAAAAATATTTTGAGTACGTATTTTGCACAAAAAATTAAATTGAATTGTATGTTTTAGATCCTTGAATTATGTTTTATAGTAAGAAAAGCAAATGCCCGTTTTTCCAAAAAAATATTTTATAAATGCTAACTTCAAAAAAATTAATTGTTGTTTTCTTATTTTATTTAATAAAAATATTTTAAACCTGACTGGATCTGTAAACAGAAAAGCTATTATTATCGTACTCCAAAAATTGAGATTTTTAAGAAAGTATTTAAATCAATAAAATTTTTATTGTTATTATTTGATAGTCCGAGTCATCTTTTTTATATGGCCTTTTTTAAAGGTTTGATCTTCAAATACGTTTTACTGTATATATCATTGAACATAAAATGTCTTGAAACGAAAATCGAACAAGAGTATGTAAAACGTTGCACATTTTTTGAGATAATCCAAAAAATTTGGACAAACTTGTTTAATATTAAACTTAATTATGGTTGATAATTTAGACGTAAGTTTTAATCGTTTTTTACACTTTCACTTTACACTAGCACAACTTTTTAGAAGAAGCGTGCGGTACAAATATTTATGGTTGATAAAGAATATAAATTCTATCATGCCGGATATTGTAAAGTTCTTATTGATTTGGTTTCACAAGCTTTAATTATTAAAAACTATGATATCGGTAAGTTCGCAAGTTTATGATAGAATAAAGTATTAAAACGGTTTTTAGATATTTTAAAGTTTGTAGCAACATTTGATTGGCATTTTGTGCAAAAACGTGTAAGATTTTTGTTTGCTGCTTCTTCTTTGCTTATAAATTGTTTTCTAGAATATTTTGTTAGCATTTGCTCCAAATTCTTGTGATAAATTTATTTTAATCTTTAATGATGTTAATATATGTGATCAAATATATGGTATTGTTACACATAATAAGGTAAAAAAACTTTTTACCTAAGCATATGTGCTCCAATAGAAATACATGCTGTTTTTAGATAATCCATTTTGATGCTGATACTTTGTTGGAACAACGATTCTTAATTCCTGTTCTTGAAACAATACAAACTCATAAAGATCGAGCACCATTCTTACAACAGCTTTTAACAAATTTTGTTGATGCCTTGGAATTACCAGAAAAGCAAATGTATATGGATTTTTTACGAGCTAATAATTTTTACTATGGTATTTATCAACATCAAATTGTTGAAGGCGAAGATGAAATTGAAGTACCTGGAGAAAGTATTGAATCTTCCGTTGATGGAATAAAAGAAGAAGTTAGCAATTTTACTGAAGCAGATAAATATGATTGGGTTCGAGGTTCTCCAACTTCGGCATTGGTGATGAATGTTGTACAAGCTGTATCTGGAAATGGTGGGATGGAAGTATATGATGCTGAACAAGATGAAGTAATGGATGATTATTCACTTTCAACTTCAACTTTGCCTTATTTAAATGGTGGATTAGGAACTTCAAGAAGAAGCAATAATCGTGTACAGCGACGTTCAATTTCTAATTATGGTTCTTCAAATTCATCATACAAAAAGAAAAGTTATGCTGGAAGTATTGATAATATATTATCTGGTCGAAAAACTCAAATTAAACGATATAAATCATATCTTGAAAAACTCAATGGTCCTAATCTTACTGCAGATGAAATTCGAAAACGTGAAGAATATTTAAAATGTCTTGCTGTTGTTAGAATTACATTGGTTAAAGCCCGGCTCCAACGTGATCTCAATACATTTATTAAACGAAGCTTTGGAACTGAAATGCGAGACCGGCTTGAACGAAGTAATTTTACATTTGAAATGGCACAAGAAATTTTGAAAAAAGATAATCCAAGGGCTCAAAGACAATTATGGTTGGCTTTTAATGAAACTCTTAAAAATAATAAAGAATTTTGGGATCGTGTTATTAATTCAAAGGATGAATGGAATAAAGCTTTTAATCCAGATATCAAACTTAATACATTTTTATATGAACAA
>CABFKP010002652.1:0-11577 GCA_901779475.1 Panagrolaimus davidi
AATATCACTTATTACTAAAATTTACCAAAAAATTCTACCACAAATTAATTAATAATAACTTTAAACATGAGAAAATAAAAACCGAAAAACGAATTGCGTCATCCAAAATTTTACCACAAATTTTACCATAAATATTACTTATTACTAAAATTTAACAAAAAATTATACCACAAATTAATTAATAACAACTCTCAACTTGAATAAAAAATAATGCAGTTCGTTTTTCGGTATTTGCAAAATTTTACCACTTTTTTACCACAAATATTACTTATTACTAAAATTTAACAAAAAATTCTACCACAAATTAATTAATTAATATTAAAAAACATCCAACTTTTAACGCAAACAACAATTTTTGTATTAACGAATTTTCTGTTTTTAAAGAAAATTCAAATTCGCGCCAAATGATAAATTTGCGAAAAAAAGTTTGGCAAAATGTGAAGAGTATTTTCATGACGAAAATTCAGCTGCCATGAAGTGTCTTCTTTTTTTCTTTAATATTAAGTTGACCAAAAAATTCTACCACAAATTAATTAATGACAACTTTGAACATGAAAAAAAAATAATGCTGTCCGTTTTTCGATATTTACAAAATTTCACCACAAGCTTTACCACAAATATTACTTATTACTAAAATTTAACAAAAAATTCTACCACTAATTAATTAATAACCACTCTGAACTTGAATAAAAAATAATGCACTTCGTTTTACGGTATTTGCAAAATTTTACCACTTTTTTACCACAAATATTACTTATTACTAAAATTTACCAAAAAATTCTACCATAAATTAATTAATATTAAAAAAACATCCAAAAGCTACAATTTTTGTATTAACGAATTTTCTGTTTTTAAAGAAAATTCAAAATTCGCGCCAAATGATGAATTTGGGAAAAAAAGTATGGCAAAATGTGAAGAGATTTTCATGAAAAAAATTCAGCTGCCATCAAGTGTCTTCTTTTTTTCTTTAATATTAAATGTTTTCCATGTTTTCGTTTTTGAGATTGTTTTTCATCAATGTATTGCAGATATTTGTATTTCAATCAATAGAGCAAAAGAATAAAACGAAATTAATTTTGTAGAAGCAGTCTGTTTTATTAATTATAATAGAATAGAAAATGGCCGGACGAAAATATCAATTCCCAAACAGCGGTTTTATTTATGGTTTCATTCTTGTCAGCATATTTTTATTCATAGTATTTATTTCAGCACTTTATATTACATATTCAGTATTCTCTTCTATTCACAAATTTAATAAGGGTTTCTATGATACATGCCCAAAATCAGATATTTTTTCAGTGAATAATTTATTCAACCTTAAAAATGGGATTTATGAGAATCAAATGGTAAACGCTTAATTTTAAATATTAACGTTTCTGAAAACACAGCAAAATCGCTATAAAAGAATTTGGTAATAGGAATTAAAAAGTGGATTTTTTGATCAGCTCAAAAACAGTTTTGCTTCCAACTAATGCAGATCATATTAAAAATATAGTTGTAAAAAGCAAGCTATAAAAAATTTCTATTAATTATAAAGCTTTTTCCTTTTTATTATCAAAAAATGCCGCTCTGATAATCAGTATGAAAAATTTTAATCAGTAAAATGATGTATTTGATTATTTATGTTTTATTTTATCTCAAATATTTTGCCATAAGTATTAAACGATGTCGTCTAATACTCAAATATATGAAGTTTGCATTTTTAAATTAAAACGTCATAGGCCGATGATAATATTTAGAATATTTAATGTCTTCCTAATTCCCATCTATTTTTTGCTTTCTGAAAATAGACACTGGCAGGGAACACTTTTTCCTTTCTTTTTGCTCACTTTTTTTTGGTTACAGTATGAAAAATTGATTTTTTTATATACAGATTAATGATCTGACCAATCCGATGTAGTTTTATACGCTGATTCCGAATATGCAATTTTTGAAATTTTTTTAGTTAAAACAAAGTGCCGAAAATGCCAGATTACTGTAGCGTTATAACTACAAAAAGCAGGTTTTAACCGGTTTTAATCCAATTTTTATACTATTCAATAGAGAATTTAATTCTGAATACAATGGTATTTACCCCCAATGACCGCCAAAGACCGCAAAAATATGGCATCAAACGCAGAGCTAAAATTTGGTAAAAACACCCAAAAAGAGAAGAAAAAAAAGGAAAGAAATAAAGAACAAAGGAAATGCATTCTTTTTTTGCAAAAAAGGGAATAAAAAAGTGTCAAACAAAAGTGTTCCCTTTCCTTTTTTTCAACCAAAAAATTTTTCTTTGCCNAACCAAAAAATTTTACTTTGCCGAATTTTCAGATGGCATTTTCGGTACTAAAACTTAAATTTTAAAATTTTTTGTTTTTATATTATTTTTATTCAGGTCTGAAAATACTATAACATAGCAAAAAAAAATTTTTTTCTGCATTTTCATTTTTCACTTGCCAGTGTCTATTTTTATCTTCATATTTTTGCTTTTTTAACATTAAAAAATTCGAACAATTAAATGACAGGGCGAAGACAAATTTAATTTAATATTTTAAATTATTTCACTGTTTTTTGACGAAATGAATTTTTAAAATTTTTAATATTGTATCATCTGTAGCTTCTGTTGCTGCATGTGCTATTTTTTCATTCAGTAAATGAAAGTGTTGTTTTTAACTTATTTAGTTTTATATTATTTCTATTTCATTTTTTTATAAAATATTCAAAAGAAGACGTTAAAAGCTTTTTATTATCAATCGAATTCAAATAAATTTTTGCATAAAAGATAGAAAAGAAGGAAGGAAAACATTGTTTTTGTGTTTTAAAAAAGCATCCAAAATCGCATAATTTTTTTCCATTGCAAAAACATAAAAAAGGGCGTTATTTAAACAAATGAAGCACTTTCTAACCAAGCGAACGTCGAATAAGACTTGAAAAGGCAGAAAAAAAGTTTTTCTGACATTTACGACAAAAATGTTTTATTTTTGCAAAAAAAATCTTTTTGTGACAAATTTCTTTGAATTTTTTTCATTTTGTTGCAACCTTTTTTTGAAAAATAATGTAAGAAATGTGTCATAAAATGCAGAAAAAAGAAAAATAAAAAACTTTATTTCCAAAGCACCAAATACAAGTAATTCAACATTTCTGATGAATGCTAAAAGAATCTTTTACTTTTTGTTAAAACTAATTATATAAAATATACATTCCAAAACGTTCAAAGTGATTTAAAAAAGAATGAAAAAATTTTTATTTTAACACGCATCATTTTTTTTAAATTATGTTTAACAGAGTTTATTACTTTGATCAATGTTTTCGCGGCAATTGGGTCAAAAACTGAAGCTTCAAAAAAACTTTCAGCTTTAGCGCGTCTGTTTTATAGAAATCGACGAAAAAGAAGTTTCTAGCAAAACATGCAAAATTGTTTGTCAAAATTTGTAAAAAAAACTTGGAAAATGGGGAGAATACTATAAAAGTTCCAAAAAGACGTTTAAAGCTTTTATTTATCGATCGAATTCAAATAAATTTTTGCAAAAAAAACCAAAAAGAAGGAGAACACTGTTTTTGTGTTTTAAAAAATGAATCCAAAATCGCACATTTTTTTTACATTGCTAAAACATAAAAAAGGGCATTTTTTAAACAAACATAGCACATTCGCAACTTTTTAATGAAAAATATTTTTTACTTTCCTAGAAACGAATAAGACTCTGTTTCCATATATTGCAAAGTGTAACACTGAAAAAAGTTATGTTATTATAAGTTTTAAAGTTTTAAAAGCAATATAATATAAATATTTAGTTCCTTGGGCAACATTAATTTTGTATAAAATTAAGTGAAATTGCATAATTTTTAATAAAAAAAATTCTTGATTTTATTCATTTGAAATATTAAATTGAGATTTTGAAAAAATTACAAGAAATATTATGCATGTGTTATAACTGAAACACTTTTTTAAAGTCATCCAACATTCGTTCGAAAAATATATCAGTCAGAAAGGCCAGAAATCTTTAATTTCACAATTGTTGATGAAAACTGTGTTTAAATATTTTCTTACTAATGCAAACAGAAATAGCCCTATCTTTATCTACTTTTGATTATTTAAAAATCTAACAAATAAGTGTAGAATACATTAATAATAATCACTTTTTATTCCTAAATTTTTTTTTTTGTTTTTGCACCAGATTTTTTTTTGTCGTTTTTGTTTGTTTTCCTAAATTAGTCATCTTTTTGAAACATGTAATCTTTAGAAAACAGCTGATGTTTTTTTTCCATACTCAATAGTCACCGTTGAAAAGCTCGCCATTTTTTTTGCGATATTTCATAACCAATTCGAGCGTCAGATCTTGTTGTATAAAAGAATTTCGATTCTCTCCAAAAAGGGACAGATTTTGTGCATTCTCAGAGAAAACATGTGAATGGCGGCTTTTGGGTTTTCTTTTAACGCTTTTTGAATATTTTTTTGCTTTTTTAAAATTTCAAAGAAAAAATGGAACAAACATTATTGTATAAAATATAATATATGTTCATTAAATCCCAGGTTTCTTTTGTACTTGGTATTGTTTATGATGCGGTATTTAAAGAAGGAGTTTTTTTGTATTTTTTATTCAATAAAATATTATTCATAAAAGAATATTATTATTAATTTAATTCAGTCTAATGCGCTGGTTCATTGCTCGGCTAGTAACTTTTAGTTTTACCTTCTTAAAATTTGTGAATGATTTTCTTCTTTTGCTGTGCATTTTTTACATAAAGGCTTGATTTCATTAAACATGCCGGTGCGAAATTTTTAGTTAGTATTTGATCAATTTTTGAAAATCGATAATTACAAAATCTTTCAACATTCAAAGGAAACAAAAATTGCAAGAAAAGTGAAATTAAAATTGCAAGCTTTATTCTTCTTCAACAAGTCGTATTAATATCAATCAATCACAACCTTTAATTATTAATAAATATAAATTATTTTAGCGTTTGAAACGAACAGATGCGATTTTTCTTTAAATTCATTTCTAATTATAGTGTACCACATCGAACTGTACTGAAAAAAAGCGTTCGCTTTTGTGGACCAAGCTAAAAAAATGCATACACATCTGTCACCGTATTAACCGAGGGAACATTAGAGCCCGGTATCAATTCCGAAATTTACAAATTTCTTCGAACTTTTTTGCAGCTTTCGGAAAAAGATCAAAAGCCCTTCAAATGATGCACCCTTTTTTATTAATTTCTTTTCTTAAATGACAAAACAATAATATAAACAACAAAATTTTTGTATAATTATTTTGTTTTTAATCGTAAATAATGATAAATTGCTACCATTATCACCATTACTGTCTCTTTTTTTTAAAGAATCATGTGTTTTTTTAAATATTTGTATGCCTTCGACAAATATTTTTTTTAGAAAAGGAAACAAAAATTTTAAATTTCAAATATTCAAAAATAAAACATTTTCAAGAAAGACGACACCGCTTTCACTTTCAACGCCATTTAAAAACACCTTTAAATTTTTTTTTTTTTTTTAACGTTTTTTCCTTTATATTTTTGCTTTTTTGACATTAGAAAAACCGAACAATGAAATGATAGTAATTTAATTTAACATTTTAAATTATTACATTGTTTTTTGACAAAATGAATTTTAAAATTTTTAATATTGTAAATGTGTCGATGGACACATTGTTACAAGTGCTATTTTTTCATTCAGCAAATGAGAGTTTTGTTTTTAATTTATTTGGTTTTATATAAATTCTATTTTGTTTTTTTATAAAATATTCAAAATAAAACGTTTAAAGCTTTTTTTATCGATCGAATGCAAAAATAATTTTTACAAAAAAGGTAAAAAAGAAGGAGAACACTGTTTTTGTGTTTTAAAAAATGCATCCAAAATCGCACAATTTTTTCATTCCAAAAACGCAAAAAAGGGCGTTATTTAAACAAACACAGCACTTTTCTAACAAAGCAAACGTCGAAAAAGACTTGAAAGTGATGCAATCGAAAATATTTTCATATTGAAAATTTCAATTTTTTGGTTTTCAGTTTGAAATAATAAATATGTTATACATTTTGTAAGTCTTTTTTTATATAAATCCTCTGTATTTTCTAATGTGCAAATTTCTTTTTAAAAAAGAGGATAAAAATAGGAATATTAAAATATTCAAAGATAAAATATTTTTGGAAGACCATTTTTTACACCACTCTTTCTATAACAAAATTTAAAAACCTGCGAAAATGTTTTTTCCCGTTTTTTCGAAGAGCTTCTAAAAATTTTTTGTTTCACACAAAAAGTCGAGCATGTGTTTCATTTATGTCTTTTGTAAAGTTCCTAAAAGATATAAAATAAAAAGACAGAATATTTCTTTTTTCCATCTTATTTTGTTATTATTCACATCGATTTTTTTCACTGACATTTAATGTGCGCAAATTTGCTTCTTTGTTTCAGTAAAGAAAGCCCCAATGCAAAACATTTTAAAAGAAAAAATATGACTTTGGTATTTTAAAATGTTTAATTTAAATATAAATTTTTTTGAATATTTTAAGCATTATTTTTCCTAATTTTTACTAAATTACAAAAAAATTAGTTTTAATGTAATATATGTAAAATTGCAATCAAATGATAATGGTGCATTATTTATAAATTTGAAAATATCATTGTATTTTATCGCTTGTGTTTTTTAGGCTATTTTTTTTTCCATTTCCACATGGACGATGAATACAAAATTTTTTAATGAGTTCCAAATATTCTTCATCAAATTCTTCACCACATTCTTCTTCCGTCAAAAATTACACATTAAAATTATTAATATTATTGCAAAAAATTATCTGTTTTTTTGGTAACGCTTATTTAATTAGCGTTCTTTTTTGATAATATAAAAAAACCTTTTTTGTGATTTTTTGTCAACTTTCAAAAAGCTTTACATTTTATCGTCTTTTATGATAAAATATTTTTGAAAAAGATTCAGAGATTTTCGATAGAAAATACCGTTATAATTCAGAAAAAAATACAATTTTTTTTAATCAAAAAATTCAAATATTTCTCCATGCATTTTTAGAAAATTTTTTATTTCAACACATTTCTTTTATCTTTTTTAAAATAGGAAGGCAGTTTTGGCGGAACTAAAAAGTGCTGTCTCAGCTTTTTTCCAACACATGTTTTCTTTTTTTCAGACAAAAATAAAAAAGCAGCGCTCAGAGTTTTTTTTCTTTCATTTTTCTGTTTCGATTATTTTAATTTTTTTTGTGTCTTTGAAACACACATGTCCCTATAAAAAATTAATTTTTCAAAAATATTTTAATTTTATGAAAATTATTCAAAAGTATTTTTTGCTGAATTAAATAAGTATAAAACTTTTGCAGAAAAAAATGAACACAGGCACCATTATAAAAAACTTGATCAACCAATAATGAAAAAAATTCTATATTTCCTATTTTTGTTCAACGAAAGTAAAAAAGTTTTTTTGTTTTTATTTTTGCAGTTTTTCTGCTTTGAAAAAAAGTGTAATTATAAAAGCTTTTATAACGAAAAAATTGGCTATAAATCCCTAAATTTAACACTGAATTTTAACGTGCAAAATACTTTTTGAAATCTCTCATTTTTTTGCCAAAAAAAAGCGAGAAGAAAACAACAGAGAAAAAGAAAATGAACAATCAGTATACTTTATTTTTGGGGTTGAAAAAAAACCTTTCTTTAAATAGTTTATACATTTTTAAAATAGAGCAAAAAATGTTTGGATACAAATTTGAAAATTTAAAAATCTCAGTTTTGTATTGCTTTTTACAATAAATGCCCAAACTTTGGGTGCATCCGTGAAATTTACATAAATTATATTTTAGAAAAATTGTGTTTTTTCAAATTAAAAAGTATATTATTATATTATAAGGAAACAAAAGATCGACAATATATCTTTTTTATTCGCTTTATTTATTTATTTCTGGATTATCTTTCTTTTGCAAACGGTGTTTACCGAAAAAAATGAATCATCACCAAGCCTTCTATTCCTCGGTTTTCATTCAATAAAAAGCAGACACAAAAATCCTTCTCACTCTTCGCCAAAGCCACGTCACAAATAATAACCTTTCTTTGCAAAAAAATATGATTCATTTTTCTTTGTGTCTATTTTTTTTGGGAAAGTCAAATATAATGCCAAAAGCTTCGTTTAATTACTCTCTTTTTGCTCGGTTCTCTCCATTTGTTGGTTTTTGTCATATTCAAGGAAGGACATGATTGGCATATACATTTAATTTTAACATTTTCAATTATGCGCGGGCAGACAAAGATGGTTTTTTGCAAAAAACTTTGAATATTTTATAAAAAAAATAATTGTAATAAAAATAACATTTTTATCAATGAAAGAAGGATATCTTGGATAATTTAGGCATAAATGTTATAAAATTTGAAGAAAAAGAGAGCTATGCATTATTTAAAATTTAAAGATAATCATAGCTTTAACGTTGTTCAAAATGTAAAAAAAGAGTGTACTATGCAACTTAAAAAAATTAATAAAAATTTCCAATTAAATATCACCAATTCATTTAATGATGAAAAAAATGCATTCCATAATATATTAAAAAATTATAAAATAAATTGGAGAACCAAACTGTTGTATTAAAAAACTTAATATTTATCGGCTGGAAACATTTTAATATTCTTTTTTAACGCAGTGACTTTTTTTTAATAACTCCAACCAAATGACTACTTTTTCATGGGAATTTTTAAATCGATAAAAAATATTCAAAACATTTTTTCCTGCTGCGAAATGTAAAAAATCAATATTGTGTCAGCTTTTTTGACATCTCAAACAAAAAGGGGCGGAGACTGAATAAAGTAATTTAAAAAGAAACTTGTTCAATGCTAATAAAAAGTAAACAGAAATCGTAAAATTACACTTTTTTTTCAATATTTTGTTTTCTAGTTTTTATTTAGTCATTTGATTACATAAAATAATAATATATTAAAAAAATTTGAAATTTATTTTTAAACTGGAAGAAATTTAAAAAAATATTATTACTCTGATGATAAATAATATGCTCCTCATTATTAAAAAAAATGTTCACTGATTATCTCACACTTTAAAAACTAAATTAAAATGCTAAAAGTGTTCATTCAAAGTAAAAAAAATAGCATTGTTTTTATTCTAGATTTTTTTCATAAAAAATACGATACGTTAACGTGTATTAATTATACCAAAGAAATTAACTTTTTATGTTTTGAACTTCTGTATGGCTTGAATTATGTTTTTTCATCATTTTAAAGATTTTTTGAACCATTGTTCATCGTTTTAAGCAAGTTCCAAAATTGCAAATTCTTTTTTTTCTTTTTTTTGTCTGACGCTTATTTTTATGTCAGACAAAAAAACAAAAAAATCTCATTTTTTCTTTTCAATTGACGTTAAAAGGATAATTTCAGTTTGGCAGAATTTCTTTTGAATATTTTAAAAAACTTTTAGAAATTTTAATATAATTATAAAAAACTTTTTTTAATAGTCATCATTTTGCAGGCGTTAATTATTATCTCTGAAGAAAAAATCCATGGAATCATTAAATATATTTTATACAGAGCTTTTACCTAAACATTATTTTTATTTACAAATTTAAAAAATATTTTAGAAATATTTAAATTTTTTAAATTAAAAATGTTTTGTTTGAAACGGCGTTTTTTGGAAGAAAGTTGATTATTTTGGATAAAAAGTTTTTGCAGGCAAAACAAAAAAGAAAGTTGTTACATATATATTTTTTATTTACTGCAAAAATAACAGTTTTAACATCGCCAATAACAATTTATGCTTGTAATTGCATTAATTTTAAATATTCGTTTCTTGGAAAAAAAACTTTTTAATAAAGTAAATAAAAAATTCAAAAAAAACATTTTACAATTTCGTTTTTATGGTTGTTTTTTTCGTAACCATATTTTAATATGATATTTTCTTTCGCTTATAAAAAATGCAGACTCATTTGTCACTGTATTAACGGAGGGAACATTAGAGCCCGGTATCAATTCCGAAATTTATAAATTTCTTTGGATTTTTTTGCAGCTTTCGGAAAAGATCAAAATCCCTTCAAATGATAGTGCACACCGTTTTTTTATTAATTTCTTTTCTTAAATGAGAGTAACAAAACAATAATATAAATAATAATACTTTTGTATAATTATTTTGTTTTTAATCGTAAATAATGGTCAATTGCAGTTACTGGATTACTACTATCTTTTTTATTTTATTTTCATAATCATGTGTTTCTTTAAATATTTGTATGCCTTCGACAAACATTTTTTTTATAAAATAGGAAACAGAAATTTTAAATTTTAAATATTCAAAGATAAAAAATGTTCCCGAAAGACGACACCACTTTCACTTTAATGCCATTTAAAAACAACTGCAAAAATGTTTTTCCCTTTGCTTCGCGAAGCTTCTTTAACGGTTTTTCCTTTATATTTTTGCTTTTTTGGCATTAATGAAATCAAACAATTAAATGATAAGGTAAAAGTAATTTAATTTAACATTTTAAGTTATTTCACTGTTTTTTGAGAAAATAAATTTTCAAAATTTTTAATGTTGGATCATCTTTAGATAGCGGATGACATATGTGCTATTTTTTTATCCAGTAAATGAGAGTTTTGTTTTTAATTTATTTAGTTTTATGTTATTTCTATTTTATTTTGTATCAAATATTCAAAAAATGACGGTTAAAGCTTGTATTTATCGATCGAATTCAAATAAATTTTTGCAGAAAAAATAGAAAAGAAGGAAAACACTGTTTTTGTGTTTTAAAAAATGCAACATAAATCGCACAATTTTTTTTCATTGCAAAAACGCAAAAAAGGACGTTATTTAAGCAAACACAAACACTTTCTTACCACGTAAGGAAGAAAAAAAACGAATAAATATTAAAGAACACAAATTTTTACGTCACACATAATTATTACAAAGGGTTACAACATTAGAGATTTTCCAAGGGAGGATTTAATTTTAGATCAAATTCATAAAAAAGGTCAAAGTGGTTTTGATTCCAAAACACGTTTCACATACTCCAAATCTCAAATCATAAAAAAACACCGAAAGTTGAATTAGACTTGAAAAGCAATGATGCAATTGAAAATATTTTTGTATGCGATATTTCAATTCTTTTGTTTTCAATGTTATGTAACATCATGTAAATTTTTTTTATATAAATCCTGTGTTTTTTTAATGTGCGAACTCCTTTTTAAAAAAGAGAACAAAAATAGGAATATTAAAATATTCAAAGACAAAACATTTTATAGAAGACCATTTTTAAAAAATTTTCTATTTGTACACATCGCTTTCATCTTTTTTAAAATGAAAGGCAGTTTTGGCAGAACTAAAAAGTGCTGTCTCAGCTTTTTTCCAACACATGTTTTCTTTTTTTCAGACAAAAATAAAAAAGCAGCGCTCAGAGTTTTTTTTCTTTCATTTTTCTGTTTCGATTATTTTAATTTTTTTTGTGTCTTTGAAACACACATGTCCCTATAAAAAATTAATTTTTCAAAAATATTTTAATTTTATGAAAATTATTCAAAAGTATTTTTTGCTGAATTAAATAAGTATAAAACTTTTGCAGAAAAAAATGAACACAGGCACCATTATAAAAAACTTGATCAAC
>CABFKP010002669.1:0-11571 GCA_901779475.1 Panagrolaimus davidi
AAAAAAATCTGCTGCTGTTGCAATTGTATGCGTATGAAAGAAAGAAAGCAAGCAAAGCAAATTTGAAACCCAAAATGTCTTTTCTGGCAAAATGTTCTCAGTCGTTGCGCGCTTTCTCAGTTGCTTAAATTTTTGTTTATTTTAACACAAAAATAAATAACAAAATAATCTTCAAATAATAAAGAAGATTAAGATAAATGAAAACGATGAACACGAAAAATAGTCAGATAAAATAAAAACTAAATGCGCGAAAGTAAGCGCTCAAAATTTTATTACAGAAAAACAAAAAGTCGCAAATTATCTCTGCTCGTCTCTATTTTTAACCTTTTATTTTTTTGCAACTTGAAATTTACAATGGGATTGTGTTTTGTTCAACATAAGAACGGGCCATATGTGCATTTTTTCAGATTTGTTATATTTTTTGCGTTAAAAGCAGTCACAGCAAAAAAACTAATACAAATATCTTTTAGTATGCTACTAAATGATGTCGTTGATTTCAACTTTTAGTTCAAAAATTATATTTATTACTGGCAAGAGTTATGTTATTAAAGGAATTGTACCAGCATGTGTTGGAGTTCTTCTTAAAGCAAATGGTTATCGTGTTACTGTAATAAAAATGGATCCATGTTTAAATTATAATGCTGCAAATCTTGATCAATATCGATATGGTATTATTTTTTACCATTTAATTTAATTTAATAGTTTCTTTAATCAGTTCAGAGAAAACCCGATAGTAATAATGCCAATTTGTTTTTAATTTTTTGTTGTTACTCCTGTTTTTTTAAATCCCAAAATCTGTAATTGCTAACTTTCTTTGAACACTTTTTTCTACATAAAATAAAAAGAAAAAAATTTTAAAAGAAATATCTGACGAAGCGACCTTTTGCATTTTACATCTGCTTTTCGGAAAGTAAAGGAACACAAAAAAGAAGAAGAAGAAGAAAAGAATAAATATTTTGCAATTGTCATTGTAAAATAGTCGCATTTGCGTTTCTTTCAATTTTTTTACAGAAAAACCAACTAGTTCGAATATTTTGTTATTTTTCGTTTAAATTTCTTACTACTCCCTACAGAATATTAAAAATGATTGGAAACATTATTAAATAATTTAACATTTTGAAAATGTTAACGTAACATATCACTGTTTATTGCTATTCTCTGGCAACATTTTTATAATTTTTTTGGATTACTTTGTCCCCGTAGGCAGTAATCAAAAAAATAAAAAATTTTTATTTTAATAAATGCAAAACCATGTTTTTTTAATTAACATGAATTATCAATGGAGAGTTTAATATAGAAAATTGTTATTATCTAACTTGTAAAAACACTTAAACCTTTCTTTTGTTTTGAGTGACAGTAACCCTGAAAATATGAAGTGAAATGTCTTGGGGATTGTCAAGACCTGACGTCAGCACTTTTTAGGGGGGGGGGGGGGGGGGGGGGAGTTTCGAGTCGAGCCATGCAGCTTTGATGTGCGGCAAAAGTTCAAAGGAAAAATCTGACGATACTTCTGGGTTTTTTGCTGATGTCAGATTTGGACGTTCCCTTGGCTCTATTTTTTTTGCGTTTGACAATTTTCTTTATAAAAAAAATAGTAATTAAAACTTTTTGTTTTTATTTTTCAGCTTTACTTTCGCTTTTCTAACGAGGCGCCTTTTCGATGTTAGTATCGAAAATATTTTCTTTCCAGAAAATATTTCACGTGATGTTCAACACCATTTTGGTGCTATAAATCCAATAATTGACCTTAGAAAGACTAATATACAATGGTATTTATTTTTGATTTTTTTTTCTTGTTCAGAAATAGGGCATTCTTGAATAAGAAAGTCTAAAAACTAAAAAAATGATTTTTTTTTCACGTTTTTGCCATGTGAAAAAAGTCAAAAAAACCGAAAGTTCGATTTTGGGGTTACACATGTCCGAAAATAATTTTTTAATCATTTCTGAGAATTTTAGAAATGATTTAAAACACATTTGGCCCATTTTCGCAAAATTCATGCTAAAGGTGTTTCTTTTGGATTTACAACTGTTTCTGCAGTAATCCGTCAAAAATATGATAATCAATTGGATGCATTGTTGGATTATTTTAAAGATACTTATGTTGGTCTTTTAATTGCTGATGGTTCTCGTCGTTTGCAATTCTAACTGCTCATTACAATATATTTATGCGTGTTGCAACTTGCAAATGACATACCAAGAACAGAAAATTCATATGAAGCATGGCATCATGCTTTAACAAAATCTCTTCCATCTGAACATCCTGGTATTTGGAAATTTCTTGAAGTTATGAAAGAAGAATTTATTCTATCAATTAATGCTGCAAGTGTAGATGATCGTAATTTTCAAATGTCAAAATATCAAAAAATTTCTGCTGATTTTCAACGATATCAACAAGATTTTATGGCTCGAAATACTGCAATAATCCGATTCCTTACTCAATGTGCATACAAAATTAAATTTGGGGAAAATTAAATTTTTGTTACTTTCATTTTTTGTAAAATTATTTTTTTGAATAAAGTTATTTTTTTATCCGCATATTTTTTTCACCGTTATTTCTTATTTTTATTTTTTTCTCTTTCAAGATATCTTTTACACAATATTAAAATATCTTTTGTTTTTACACAATGCGTTTATTTTTCTTTGCTTTTCAAAGCATTTTTTCCTTTCAGTTTTTTTAAAGAAAAACTAACATACTCAAAAATTTTTCTTTAGAAGATTTACATATTTTGTTGGCGACTAACAAAAAAAATAGTTTTTCTTAATTTTAAAATATTGTTGAAGTTTCCTTAACAAAAATTTAAAAAAACATTTTCTCAATTATTTGTTAAATAAAGTGATTTTTTTTCAAAATTTGAATATTCGTAACATTTTAAACAATTTATTAATTTTTATTTTTTTGTTGTTAAAACATGAAAAATTATTTTTAATTTTGTCTGTTTTTTCTCTGCGAAATATTAAACTTTTCTTTTTTAAATGTTATTGTTTTGCCAACTGT
Organism: Panagrolaimus davidi; assembly: GCA_901779475.1. Lineage (NCBI taxonomy): Eukaryota > Metazoa > Nematoda > Chromadorea > Rhabditida > Panagrolaimidae > Panagrolaimus > Panagrolaimus davidi. Next base: position 2,996 of record CABFKP010002669.1, read on the forward strand.
TTGGTGGCATGTTTACACACATATTTTTTAAGCATTTATTGAATACATTTCAAGAATGGTGACCAAGGAGGATTTGACCATTTGAAAAAAAAAAGAAAAGGAACTATGTCATCCCAAGTGTGCGTTCGCTGGTCATTCCTGTTGCAAGAAAAAATGTGCTGACCCTTTTCCATTGATTCCTCAAAAATAACAACAGCAAAGCTGAAAAAGAATTATAGATTGACGAATATTTGCTTTTTATCTATAAAAATGTGTCTTAAAATGTTGTATCTAAAAAGTAAAACCTTTCTGCATAATTTGTTTCCTCCAAAATCCTACATTCCAAAAGATGCAACACAACAAGTAAATTTTTTGTGTTTTTACTTTTTCTTTTATGTATAATAATTTTAGTCAATATTTTTATCAAAATATCCAGAATTTGATGGACGAGGAATAAAAATTGCAATAATTGATAGCGGAATTGATATCTCACTTGAAGAATTACAAAAGACTTCAGAAGGTCATCCAAAAATTATTGATTGTTTTGATTTTACTGGAGCCGGAGATGTTGAAACTTCAATAATTAAAGAATTGGATTCTAAAAATATTTTAATTGGTTTAAGTGGTCGAAAGCTTAAAGTATTGAACAATAATTTTTTTAAATTTTTTTAGCTGAACATTTTTTAGATCCCAAAAGAATGGAAAAATCCGTCTGGAAAATGGAAATTGGGTCTTAAAAAAATTTTTAAACCTAATATTGTCAAAACTTCTGAAAAATTACCAGAAATTGATTGCATTGTTTGGTTTAATGGCCAAAAATGGTGTGCATGTATTGAAACTTATAAAAAAGATTTGAAGAAAGCAAAAGTACTTACAAATTTCCGTGACGACCATGAATATGGTATTCTGACATTGAAAAAGCAAAAAATGGCTTATTGTATTACCGTAAAAAATGATGGAAACTTGCTTGAAATTTTTACTCCATATGACCATCACGGAAGTTGCGTTGCTCAAATTGCTGCGGCATATTTTGTTAAAAATACTGAAAAAAATGGTTTAGCTCCTGGAGCACAAATTATTTGTATGAATGTGTTAGATTCTACAAATAGATATTTCATAGATTCTAAAAATATGGTAACAGTTAAAAAAGCTGTATGCATAAATGACAAATTTATTATGAATGATTATCTTTTTTTCATTTTAGATTTTAAAATGTATTGAAATGAAAGTGGATATTATTAATTATTCAGTAGGTGCTTTTTCAGGGTAATATTTTCAAATACTAGAAGGTCATATGAATAATCAAGAAACATTTTAGGGATAAAGAAACACATAGCTTGATTGATAAAGCGATTAATAAATATAATATTTTATTTTTCAAATCTGTAGGGAATGATGGCCCATTTTTTGGAAGTATACCCAAATACGACAGCGATATTGAAAATTTAACATTTAAAATTGGAGCATTATCAACATATGAAATGAAAAAAAGATTTTTAAATATAATGATAGATGATAAAAATCTTGCCTCATCCCCAATGGTATATAGTTTTTCATCAAGAGGACCTGGTGCAGCTGGAAGTAGGGGTTTGGATTTTGTTGCACCTGGTGCTGCTATTACAAAAGATCCCCATTTTAATTCTGAAATGTTAAATTATTTCAAAGGAACAAGTTGTTCAACACCAAATGCCGCTGGAGCAATTGCATGTTTACTATCAGGATTAAAGGCAAATTTGATTCAATATTCACCAGCTTTAATTAAATTTGCATTATTTAAAACTTCATTTTTGCCTGAAAATGGAAATATATTTGAATTTGGACATGGAATTATTCAAATAAATGAAGCTTTTGATTATTTGTGCAAAAATATGATTAATTTTGAAAGTGTTCCAACTTGGATGCCAAAAGCAAGTGGAATTTATTTTTTTGGAGACAACCAAAATTTTCTAAAAAGGGATGTAAATTTATCAAATTTTGTTAACGCCCAGAAAGAAGATACAACTAAATGGGAATTGCAAATTTTATCAAATGCGAAAAATTTTGTTAAAGTGTCTGATATTGATGAAAATAATTTATTTACGGTCAAAGTTGATACAAATAAATTTGAAGCAGGAACTTTGAATTTTGCAGAAATTATGATTATGGACCCAATTATTGGTTCAGTATTTAATATTCCGGTTACAGTAGTTTTTCCATTAAAAATCACCGAAAATCAAAATTATAATTTTCAAAAAGAAATATGTTTAAAATATGAAAATCCTTATCACATAATTTTTGATCTTGTTATGAACGAAAAAGAAGAAGTACGTGGCAAGGAGGAATATTTGGAAATCAAGAAAAAATGTGATATTCTAATTTCTACCCAGGAGAAAATGGTAACAAATATATGCATACAATATGCTAATGAAGATAACAGAAGGTTTCCAATCAAAGCTAGGGAAACGAGAAAAAACATGCAATTTACTCCAAAACAGCAAACACATACATATTCCATTCCAATTGAAAAGCAAGAAATTCTTGAAATTTGTCTTTATCAAACTATGTGTTTTCCTGCTAAAAATATAAAACTTAAATTGCAATTTTGTTTTAAAGACTAACAGAAAAAGGAAAACCCGTAGATTGTTATACAACCATTCATGTGAAGTTCAAGAACTTATTGATTTTTGTATTAATGTGACAGCAAGAATCTTGTTTTAATTATAATCACGAAATTTAAAAGGGTTCTTCTTGTCGTTTTTATTTTAATATATTTAGAGAAATATTACCAAGGAATAAAATTAAAAAGCAAAGTCTTTTCAAACACAGCTGTGACCAGTCGTTTTAATACTATGTTTTAACTTCATAAGATTATCAAAAAAAAATTTTAACAAGGGAGACCCTTTGAAAAGTTTTTTGTTAATTAACTTTTTTATTTGCAAACAGGTTTCTGCGAAATCCAAATTTGGGTTTTAAAAAAGCCGATATACAAAAATTCAAAATTCCTCTTTCTCGATTTCGTACGAAAAAATGTTTTATTGTTTTTTTCCTTCTGTTTTTTTTTTCGTTTTTAATCAATTTTCATCGCCACATAGGACATTTTGGCGTCGCCAGTCGCCACACAAAGTGGCGAATTTCGCCCCTATTCGCCGGACTTGCCCATGTGTATAAATAATAATAAATAAATGTGTTTTCATCAGCTGTAATAAATAAGCAGTTTTAGAGCGTTTGCTTTAAAACTTTTTTAATAATTTTTTGATCCGCTTTTTTTCTTTTCTTTTGTATTTTTTTGCTTTAAAAACAGAAAGCTAAAAACTTTGATTTAGCTTTTTCTTTTTTCTTATCGCATATAAAAGAAAAAGAAAAAAGTTTGTTGATGATCAATCACCGCTGTTACAGATGGTTTTTTTGTTTTATTGATCCGGCTTTTGGAAAAAAAGTATAATAAAGAAATTGATTAATCAAAATATTAATATGCTTTTTATTAACACGAAAAACATAAACTATTGGGGTAACCGATTAACTGTTATTTCCTCAAAAAAATGTTATTGGAACAAAAATCAAAAAAAGAAGGAAGAAGAACTTTTTTCTTCCAATTTTTCCAAAAAAGAACGCGCAATTTTTCATAAATGATGCATCAAAAAATTTATTTCCTGAACGTCTCAAAAAAGAAAATGCGCAAGTTTCGACTCATTTTATAAAATTTTTATTTGAATTAATTTTTGCTTGCTTCTTCTTTTTAGAGAAAGGATGGTAATATTGGTTGTGATGCCAATAGATAAAAAAATGAAAGTAGAAAATCATAGAAATATCAAGAAAGAGGCCAGGGTAAACGAGAAAGCTGTTGTTATCAAAAAAAAAAATCAAAAAAAGGTTAGGTCTTGTTTTTTTTCTAAAATAAAAAGAGATTTGTTAGAATTTGAGAAATGATCCATAATAAATAGATTAAAAAACAATACAAAATTTTCACAAAATTAAGTAAATGTATAATTTCAAAACGTTTTGAAAGCAAGTACTACATTTTGTAATATAACAATGAGGTAGATAGGTACAACAAGAACTTTCATTGAAATTGTAAATATCTGAATTTCCCTTAAATCGCATATTTTTGGCTCTTATTTTTTTATTTTTTCAAAAAAAATTTCCTTTTTGAATTTTTTATGACTTAATTTTTTTATATTTTGAATGAGAAAAATTTCTTCAAAAGTTTTAAATCAAAATGGTTGCGCTTGATATATATTTATTTTGATTAAAACAACTTCATTTTCTTTTGCTGCTAACGAAATTAATGACGAAAGTAGCACGTTGCTTTGTTTATATTTTATACTTGTTTTTTATCAAAAAATGGAGAGCAATTAGTGTTAGCTTTTTTGTTTTTTGTTTTTTTTTGGTATTTGAAAAATGCTCTTTTTAAACGAGAATTTCGAAGCTTTTAAAAATTTTATCCAATTTGTTCTGTTTTTTGTAAAAAAAATCTTTGATTTTGCACGTACTAGTCCATGAGGATATATTGTTGTACAGATTTTTAAAAATAAATTTTTTTGTTTATGTATAGAAATTACATACAAAGTATCGCCCAATCCATTTTCGCGTTTTGGAAAAGAAAAAGCAGTAAAAGATGTATTATATGGCAATGTTTCGATTTTGTTTCGTTATTTTTGCCTATTTTTTAACCTTTTATTATTTTTTTTAACTTAAAATTTACAATGGGGTTGTGTTTTGTTCAACATAAGAAAAGGCCATATGTGCTTTTTTCAAATGTGTTATATTTTTTGCTAGTCTTATTTTAGCATTAAAAGCAATCACAGCAAAAAAAACTAATATAAATATCTTTTAGTATGCTACTAAACAATGTCATTGATTCCAACTTTTAATTCAAAAATTATTTTTATTACTGGCAAAAGTTATGTTATTAAAGGAATTGTACCAGCAAGTATTGGAATTCTTCTTAAAGCAAATGGTTACCGTGTTACTGTAATAAAAATGGACCCCTGTTTAAATTATAATGCTGCTAATCTTGATCAATCTCGATATGGTATTATTTTTTACCCTTTAAAAGTTTTCTTATTCAAAAGAGCGAAAAAAAAACCGATAGTAATAAAAACAATTTGTTTTTAATTTTTTATTGTTACTCTCGTTTTTTTAATGAAACGGTTTTGAGTGATAGTAACCCTGAAAATATGAAATAAAATGTTTTGGTTCTACTTTTTTTTGTGTTTGACAATTTTTTTAATAAAAAAAATAGTAATTAAAACTCTTTGTTTTTATTTTTCACCTTTACACTTTGTAACGAGGCGCCGTTTCAATGAAAGTAACGAAAAAAAAGGAAACAAATTGTTTTGGTTACTGTCACTTTTGTTCTTTCGGAGAGCAAAACCTTTATAAAATTACCTTTTAAAGACGTTTTATTAATTTTAGGAGAACCATATGTTTTTGATGATGGAGAAGTAGCTTCATTTAATTTTGGGCATTTTCAACGATTTCTCAATCAAATTTTTACAACCAAGCATAATCTTACAAATGGTAAAATTAACGAATTCGTACATAATAATGAAAGAAGAGGATTGTACAATGGAAATAAAATTGGACTTTCAAATTATGTTAGCGCAATAATTGAATGGATAAAAGATGTCTGTAATCAATCAGTTGATGAAAAAAATAAATTACACAATATTTGTATAATTGAACTCTGTGGTGATATTGATAACCATGAAATGATACCATTTATCGAAGCTTTAAAATATTTTAAGGGAAATAAAAAGAATTTCATGCATATAAATATTTCAAAAATTGTTGGAAAAAATTCTGCTTCTTTATTAACTTTTGTACAAAAATGGAGGAATAAAGGATGGAATGCAGATATAATTATTTGTCGAAGTAATCACGAAATTTCTGAAACTGTTAAAGAAGAAATTGCAGCACATTCCTCATTACAATTACAACAGGTAAATTAGTTGTTTAAAAAAATTGTGTCTAACACCATATAATACAGGGTTATTCAAGAAAAAGTGGCCACTTTGAATGGTTGGCATTTGTTTCCATTAAATATTTTCAAAAAAAGACTTCACATTCGTTATTGACCTTTTTTGCCATTTTGTTTTTTATAAAAAAATCAAAAATTCCGGAAAAAAATTTTCAAGATTTCTAAAAAAAAAAAAAAAAGTGTCGGAAAAATTTTCCCGGNAAATCGTGAAAATTTTTTTCCGGAATTTTTGATTTTTTTATAAAAAACAAAATGGAAAAAAAGGTCAATAACGACTGTGAAGTCCGTTTTTGAAAATATTTAATAGAAACAAAATACCGACCATTCAAAGTGCCCACTTTTTCTTGAAACACCAAATAATATTTTATATTAGGTTATCAATATTCCTGAAGTTAAAAATATTAATCAAATACCAGTTTTACTTTATCAACAAAATATTTATTCATTAATTGCAAATAAGCTTCAACTTGAATATGGCCCAAATTTGAATACTGTCATGCAAGAATGGTCAGATATTGTAAGATTGTAAGTTTAAAAATAAATTTGAATTTTAAAAATTATATTCAACTTCTTTAGGGCAGTTAATTGCAAAAATGTTGTAAAAATTGCCCTTGTTGGAAAATATTTTAAGAATCAATTGATGACAAATGAAAATCAAATTTTTCGTGATTCATACGCGTCTGTAATTAATGCATTAAATGATGCAGGACTTCATTCAAATTGTAAAATTGAAACAATTGTAAGTTTAATTTCATCATTAAAATCAGTATTGTGCTTTCGAATTTGAAATGACTCCGGAGTCGAATTAAAGGGTCGACTCCGATAGTAAAAGGTTTTTCAAAAGTAAGTGAGATTACCTTTTTGATGTTTGTTTTCTCCTTTTTTAAAGACCGTTTTTTATCTTCAAAAAAGTTATTTTAGTCATAAAAAATGATGGTGAAAATTTTTTTAATTTTAAAGGATTTTCTAAAACGATTTTTAAGACAATATTAACTTTAATTTGCATTTAATATGCCAAAAAAATAAGACAGAAAACTAAATATTCATGGAAAAAAGCACATTTTTCTTCTTTTTTCCTTTATTTTAAATTTTCACCCGGAGTCGACTCCACCACCGTGACTCCGGCTCCGACTCCGACTCGAGAGTCAGAGTCTACTCCGGAGTCGGAATCGCAACAACACTGATTAAAATACTTAATAATAACGATGGTTACATATTTAGTTTGTATGGGCTGAAGATTTAGAAGCTGCTTCTCCCATCAAAAAACAAGCAGCAGCCATGAAGTTGTTAGAAGAAGCTCAGTAAATTTAATTGCGGTAACTATTGAATTTATGTTTTTAAATTTTTAGTGGAATTGTAATCACTGCTGGCTTCAATGTTCCGGGATTTGAAGGAATGATGCAAGCATGTAAATATGGTCGTGAATCAAAGAAACCACTTTTATCAATTTGTTATGGAATGCAATGTGCGATAATTGAATTTGCACAAAATGTTTGTAAAATTAAAGGTGCATGGTCAACAAAATTATGGGATGAACAAAATGATAAATGTAATAATCAACTTCAACCATTAAAACCCGAGCAAAAAGTTATTATTAAAATGTTTGAAAGATTTGGTGAAAAAGGTGAAATGAGACTTGGACGTCGTACAACAACTTTTATAACAGAAAATTCAAAAGTCTTTAATGATTATGGCAGAAGAGATTCTATTCAAGAACGGCATCGACATGGATATGAAGTTAATCCAGAATTTGTTCCAAGGCTTATTGCTGCCGGTCTACGATTTGTTGGAATTGGTGTTGATGAAGGGATTAATTGTGAAACTGAAAATTTGCCTGAAACATCGCAAAAGATGTTAGGTATTGCTCGAAATAAAGAAGTACAGTAATATAAAACCTACATCTTTTATGCTAATTTCTTTCAGATGATTTATCTTGAAAAAGTTAATACTTTATGCCAATATAGTATTACCACAAAAACAGCCGTTAGAATGGAAATCATGGAATTAGAAAATCATCCATATTTTGTTGGATTACAATTTCATCCAGAATTTCAGTCACGTCCTTTTTCACCATCACCACCGTTTTTGGGATTAATTCGGGCATCACTCCAATATTCTAAAATTTTGTAAAAGTTCATCAGGTTTTTTTGGAGGCTGTATTTTAATATGAAATTGTTGTAAATTTTTGTAAATTTTCATTTCATGTAATTTTTTTAAAAATTTCGGGTTTTTTAATTTTTAATTGAAAGAATTATCAAAAGAATATTCATTTTCAAAAACAATTGATAAAAAATATAAACTCTTAAATACAAAATTTTCTTAAAAACGAAAATAGCTCTTTGATAACGAAGTTTTATTAATAATTTCTTTTTAAAACTTTAAAAAATTTAAATTTAAATAAGAACAAAAAAATTTTCTCTTTTTCCCTGTGAACGACTTTCTGATTCCTGTAATCAGTGCACAAAGATGCAATTAATTGTGCGCATTCGGGAGAGATTTTTCCTCTCTCATCAATTTGTCGCAAATTGATGAGGCACAGAGATGAGAGGAAAGCCATCATCTCTGTTTTTCACATCGACACGGCCACCGTGGAGTGAAACCGCTGCAGCACTATGAGAGTGAGGCGGAACCGAACCTG
>CABFKP010002678.1:0-11564 GCA_901779475.1 Panagrolaimus davidi
GGGTCATTTTCGTTTCAAGACTCTCAGTTTGCCTGAAAATCACGAATATCCAAGATTACGAAACTGGATCAAAACGTCCGCCTCCTTTAAGTTTGTTAAACTTTGAAGCAAGAATGAATAATATTTAAAAATATAATTATTTCCTGTAAAAAAAGCACAAAAACAACCTTTCTTTCCGGTGTTTGTTATAATTGTTTTAAAAACATCGCCATTAATGCAAAAAATAAATTATAATAAAAAAAGTTGTTAAATTGTTTTGTTCAATATTAAGCGCTTAATATTGCTTAAGCTTAACCTAAATCCTTTGAGAATTTTTTGAACTTTACACTTCCGTGTTATTTGAGATTTTTAATTCTATACAAAAAATAATTCTCAAGTGTATAAAAAATAGATGACAATAGTTTTTAACAAAAGCTTTTTTTCTTTTACAAAAACACTGTTTATGCAAAAATGTGACAGCAATAAAGATTATTAAAAGATTGTACCTTTAACAAAGTTAAGCCTTTTTACACACCTATTTACACGGTGAGTGCAAATTTTTCATAGCACGAAAAATGGGAGGAAGATTTTAAAAGCCATTTTTTCTTATTTTCGACCATTTTTTAAAAATTTTGGGTTTAGAAAAAAATATTTTGTCACGGATTTGGCTAATTTTTGGCCCATATACTAAATCGAAGTCGTAGATCACGAAACGTTCATTTGACCTCATTCGCAAGTTGCGAATGAGGTCAAATGAACGTTTTCTTAGGAGAATTTTATTTTCTAAACCGAGCGGTTGGTCAAAAATAAGAAAAAATGGCTTTTAATGTTTTGACTTGAGAAAATGCAAAAGTTCCACCTATTTTGTGCTAAGAAAAATTTGCACTCACCATGTATTTATAACCCTAAATAACAATTTAAGTTTTATTAAGAAAATTTGATTATCTTTAACAATGTTTTTTTCTAAAAAAGATATTTATGGTAATAAGAAATCTTGTTTTCACAAACATCAAAATACACAAGTGACAACACTTTTGATAGTTTTTCCAAAACGTAAAGTTTTGATTGCAGGAGATAATTTTTGAAAAATATGCAAGCTTTCTTTCAAAAAAATTTTGTCGTCGGTTTCAAGAAACAACATCCGTCTTCCAAGAATTTTTATTTTCATAATTTAAAATTTCTTTGAAAATTTTGCTTATTTTACGCCATTACATAAAAGTTCATTAAACTCTAATTGAAACAAAATGTTTGCTTTTAATGTACTCCAAAAAATGTTGTTTGGTGCGGCATTTTTTGAAAAACTATATTATTTGGAAAAAAAAAACAATTCTGCAAAATACATGTACTGTGGCGTTATTTACAATTTTTTTTTGAAATTTCATTTAATTTTGTTGGTTGTCAATAATAAATAAACGACAAAATTTTTATTATTTATCTTGAGAAATCCACAACCCGGCACCCGGGCATTCCGTCTCTTTAAACACCTAAAATGTTTCAAAAAGTGTAGGAAAAAGGTAACAAATGATAAATGACATGGACAAAAACAATTTTAACTTGCATTAAGAATGGAGTACCAGGTTAAAGTTTTACCAAGCATAACTATCAATTTCGCATTTGCATCACCTATTTCGCACTGTCACACCTTCAGTTTTGTAGCTGCAACGTCTGCCCAGTTTTTTTGGCAAGATCTGAGTTTTGAAAAAAATTTACCTCAAAATTAGCGATTTTAAAGTGGCAAATATTCTGTTTTTAAGCTTAAATCATATTTATTAATTTTTATAAATAGTAACGCTTTTTTTCTATATAACTATCAAAAGCATTGTAAAAAAAATTAACAAAAGTTGGTGTTTTATCAGTTATGGTTTATGTTTTTTGTTTTTTTAAGTGATTTCTTTCAACGTTTTTGGTGCAATTTGTTTTTGGAATTTCCATAGTGAAAAAAAGCATTCTAAGCTTTCATAAAGAAGGCGATTAAAAATAGAAGAAAAGATGTCCCGTTTTTCTTAATTGAAAAACTGTATGTACTAAAAGACACTTGAAAAACGGATGCATATAAACTTTTATTATTCATTTTGTTTTTTGTTTGATTATATGATAGTGTTCGGGTGCCCATTTTAAAAAACAAAAAATTTTCTTTTTTACAAGCATATTAATTCAAATACTTTTGTAAAATTATCACATTTGCTTGCGAATCCATTTTACGAGTATAAAATAAGGTATAAGTTTTTCGAGTTGTTGAACTATAAAGAAGAAGAATGTTTTTATTAAAGCAGTAATTTATTTGTCTGTAAACAAACCTTAAAACCATCAAGGAAATACTTCCACTCCAAGCAAAAATATCATTTAAATATGGTAAAATTGAAATTAAAAATGTAATTTTTACCGGATCTGATCCATCAAAGAGCCGTCCGAGATTGTAGGAGCATCTCAAAAGTTGAGCGATAAAAATCGTCAACGAAACAACTAAAAAATTTTAAATTTGTTATGTACACATATTTATAATTTTTAATTTAAAGATTTAAAAAAAATTTTCCCAAAATATTTATCATTGTTACTAATCGATACATGTTTAAAATTAGATGTTTAATTTAATTAAAAAAATGGCTATTTAAAAAAATAGCCATTTTTTTTCATCTATTTTTATCGATTGGATAATACAAAATATTTTAAAAAAATTTCTTGTGCCGCCAAAGATTGAAATTTCGGTAGACCAACTCTTAAACAAAAACTTACGTAATAAATTTTTTTCATTGACATTTAATGCGGCATTATTTTGTTTCTGAATAAGAAGAAATTTAATAAAAGTTAAAACATTAAAAATAGCAGCGAATAAAGTGGTACCGAAATTTACAAACATATTTAAAAAACCAGAAATTGTTGTAACCTTTGGGTTTACAAATGTTGTATAAAAGTTACTTCTATCTGGAGCATATTGAATCCGGAGAGTTTCATTCAATTTCCAACAAATACTTAAAAATGGCAGAAAAATTAGCAAAAACGTATACCATTGTTTTTTCCAAAACCATTTATGCTTTAATGGAAACCAAAGTGACGTAAAACGATTTAGCGCTAAAAATGCATGTCCAATAAATTGTACGACAGTTGAATACGACGTTAAATGATATGATGCAGTAACAAAATAAACATCATTTGCAAAAATATCGATCAAAAATGAAATAAATGGAAGTTTTGTGGTAACTATATACTGAAATTTAAAATGTTGATTAAGTAAATGATTGAAGTGAAGTTATATTCTATAAGTAGGGGGTCGGGTACTTAAAATGAAAAGAATAATATTTGAAACGATTTACATGTTTTTGGTCTTGACATGTTTGGCTAAGTATCCGTGAAAAAATTATCAAAAATGATGCAATATTGAGTCAGCTATCAAGGGAAGTACGCGAAGTGAGTTTCGATTTTTGACTTCAAAATAGGTTTAAATTAAAGATATGGGATTAAAAACGAATTTGTGAAAGTATTAGAGGAAAATGGCCATCCAAAAAATTATAATCTCAAATTAAAGATCAAAGAAATTCCGCCGACAAGAAACAGCGGCATCCAAACATCAAACGAATTCCTTTGATCTTTAATTTGAGGTTATAATTTTTGGATAGCCATTGGCTGCTAATACTTTCACAAATTAGTTTTCGGCTTCATATCTTTAATTTAAATCTTTTTTGAAGTCAACAATCGAAACTCACTTTGTGTACTTCCCTTGTATAACACTTTGAAAAAAAATTATGTAAAAAATCATTTTTTACAAAAAAAATCTATATATCCGTTGAATAATACTTTCCGACTGTCATAGCCCCTTTTTTGTTAATAATGATAAACTTACAGTGATATAGCAAACCAAATCAGCAGTCAAAACTATTCGAAAAATATTATAAAACGGTCCTTGAAAATTGCTTTTCCGTTTTGCAGTTATCACTATCAAAACTGATAAATGAAACAAATATAAAACTATTTGAATTGGAGTAAAAAAAATAAATAATTGCATTTATATAAATGTATGAAAAATAAACCAAATGTAAAATGTACAATTTTTTTCTCATTAATACAATAATTATTTAATTATAAATAAAGTGGAGTTTTAATTAATTAAAAACTATAAACGTTAATTAAAGTAAATTAAACGCCCTTTTTAAAAAGACAAACCATTGGTGTGGAAAATATAAATTCTATGAGAACCAAAAATGCCGAAGTTATACAAAAAACAAGTCCAAGAAAAAGGTTAACAGAGAAAAAAAACTTTTGATACGAAGTAAGGGTTAATTTATCAATGTTTTGAAAAAGTTAATTTATCCTCATTTTTCATTTTTGTTTTCTTTGTTATTACGGATATAAGGATGATGACGATAGTGAAAATATTGCCACATATAACGCATTTTTTTCAATTTCGAGCAAAAATCTAAATTTCGTCCATCGATAAAATTCCGAGGTGATCGGATCGACCTGAAATTTGGTACACATATACAGACAAAGATTAAAAAACAATATTGCCGAAGTTTTTGGTCAGATATCATAACTGTAAATTACGGGAGATCACCTCAAAAATCCTAAAATTTTTAAAAAATGCCAATTTTTGACTGTTTTTTTGATCTAATTAATTCAATTTTCAGTGCCTTCTATGATTTTTTTTATAATACGTCTATGTGTTAATTCATTAAAGAGCCAAAAAAAGTTCCGGCTCCAAAAAATGACACACCTCCTCGAAATTCAAAAAATAGCGTTTTATGCAGCTGCAGCTGGTAATTGTTGGACATTTGTACAATCTTCTGTTTTGTTCAAGATTTGCCAACACCAAGAAAATACGAATAATCTTAAAAATTGTTTGGTTTTATATAGAAATAGAAATATTTTTCTCCGATTTTTATTTTCTCTTTTTTTTATCTTTGACTTTTTCTCTGTTTTTTCTACTTCTAGTGCCAATATAAACAAGCTGAAAAACGGATAATATTTTTTTGATAAAATTTGTATTTTAAAAATTCATGGAATAAACAGTAATTAAAAATCGATGCAATATTTGACAAAAAAAACTAAGAACTATTTAAACTACACTGTGTTGTAACAGGAACAAAAAATGCTGAACTACATTTTTATAATTAAACGAATCACTACAATTAATTAGACAGTGGCAGGGAAACACTTTTTACTTTCCTTTCTTTGCCATTGTTTTCGTTACAGTATGAATAATATAAATTTTTTAAGCGCCTTTTTTACGTTAAATGAATTATAAAAAGACTACAGTTAATTTGAAGTTCAAGCGAAAAGTTTATTCTATTGTAATTCTATTGTAATACACACTGTTTGCTTAAAACGCACTTTAAAAGTTGTAGTTTGCTTAAAAAAAATTTAAACAAATTTTAATGTTTAAACAAAAAATAACAATTTTTTACTACCGCATGTAACTGGAATTTTCAATAATCCTTTGTTCAGACAGATAAATTTATTGTAATCATTTAAATTTTTATTCATTATTTTTATTAATGATTTAATTTTTCTATTGTTAAAATCAAATATTCAAAAAACGTAATCACATAAAATAATTGGGTTAAAAACGTCAATATTTTTTTAGACAATCTGCTTTCCTCCTTTTTTTTGAGGGTTTGTCTTTCACGTTTTTTTATCTTTAAAAGCAATAAACATAAAAAACAAAAAATGTCGTTCCACTTAACACTGCATCTTGTTTCATCTGTAATATTTGTTGTCATATAAAAAATAGATTTTAAAAAGTTAATTTTTTATATTTTAATTTTTCAAAATCAATTTTTTTACATAAACGTCCTAAAAACCGACAATATTTTGAATGGAAAGGCCTTTGACTCTTAAATAAGAAACTGTACAATTCTAAAGTACAATATTTGAATATTATAATTACATCTGTTTGACGCATGCAAAAGTTTGAGTGGAAAAGAGTAATAAGAGGTTAGTAAAATTACATAGAAATAAAGTTTTACTTTGAATTTTTTTTATTTTAAAAATTACAAATTTTTCGAAATTTATTATTATTTATTTTTTAAAGTAATCATTAAAAAAGCAATAACACAGTATTACAGTATAACAAATTAATACGTCTTTCCAGAAGACGACAAAAAAACTACGCCACTTCTCTTTTCAACAAATTTGGCTTCAAATTTGGTCCAAGCTTTTTTGGGTTTGAAAAAACAATAAAAAAGCAATTTAAAAGCTTCAAAAAGTTTATCACGATATCCGCTTAAGACTAACAAAACAATTAAAGAATCAAGAAAAACTCGAATAACATTGAAGGAGGTTGTTGTTGCATAATGTTGGAGCAAAAAAAGAAGCGGTGACATGGATTTAAAAATTGTAAAATCATCAAAGTTGAAATGTGTAAATAAAAAAGAATATGTTTGAATTGACATTAAAATAAACTCGATTGTCATTGTAAAACATTGAAATGCAACAACCAAAGCAATTCTCAGCGATGTTGCGGCAGAACTTTGATGATTTTGAATTTGATATTTAAATTGCCATCCAATTTTAAAGAAAAGAAAAAATGCAAAAATATTTGAAAGCAAAAATATTCCTGGTGAAACATAGTATATTATATATAGTGTAACATTCTCAGCAGTATCATACCATAAATAAACTTTATTCATGCAATTAAATAATTTTGAAATCGCACAGAGAAATGTCGAATCACATAAATCTTCACAATTTGTAGTATATCGGTCCAACAGATTGTTAAGAATTGGTGAAATAAATTCTCCAATGTTTATCAGAAGCAAAAAAAGTATATCAAAAACAATAATAAAAATTATAACTTTAACAGGTTTTGCATGCTTTTTATAAAATAATGGAAAATATATGCAAAGAAACCGAGAAAACGTAAGAAGCAACGTTCCAGTAAAAGGTAAAAATCGAATTGAATTTCTAACTGTAAATCCTAAAGCGTAAAAAAACGCATTATCGTTTTTTGTATAATAGAAGCATGTTGATAAAGGTTGATTGTAGGCAATTCCATTAACGGACCATGAAATAAATGTTGGCTTTTCACATATAAAATCATAGCAAATTAATGTATCCCATATTGCTTGATTCAATAAAAACCATCGATAACTTTCTTTTATTCCTCCAAAAATTGAAATTAGAATAATTGGAAGAATTACAGCATAACAAATATACGAAAATTGAATTTTTTCAAGAAAAAATGGTAATTGAAATATTAGACATGTAAGCCAAGAATCCATGTATGCTTCTTTTCCAGGAACAGAACATGAATAATTTCCATATTGAACAATACGGGATTTATCAATCACGATATTTGTGTCAACAATGCTATAATTCCATGTTACAGCTTTCTGTGCCTTGTAAAATACATTTTTCATATATAATAAAGTTGGATCATTAGAAACGGCATTTAGCTTATACCAAGTTATATTAGCATTGAGATCATAAAGACTTGCCATTTTTTAATGGAAAATAATACAAAAATAATTTAAATCGACAAAAGTACGCTAGATTTTAATAACATTTTTTCTGGGGCGGTGCTATTAATGTTAAACTTTTCAAATTTTACTAACAAGCATGTTTAAAAGCTCTTAAAAACTTTTAATGATACCTGAGACTTTTGACATTTTTATTACTTATTTTTTCTCAGAAAAAACTCTTAAGTACCATTTTATCAGGCACTATAATTAGAATACAAAAAATATCTTTTTCTATGCATAAACATTTTTTTAGCTTTTTTCCAATATACAAAAAAGCAAAAAATAGATGTTTTTTAAATCTCTTTAACGAAACAATTTTGCAAATCTATAAGCGAAAATCAACAGAATTCCTTAGAATGTTAGGCATATTCAGCAGGAGCATATTTGACCTCATATCGAAAACGTCGCTTCTAGCCAAAAAACGTAAACGTAAAACTAATTTTTTTGAAAAAAAAATGTTATTCCAAAATATTTTTTGTGACATACTGTAAAAATAATAGTGGTGAACTGTTTTGGGTAATTCCCCATATATATAGGTTTTCAAAGATGCTGAATCCGAATCTGAAACATTTGGACCACCTACCAGTTCGACGGATACATATAATTATGGATGCGTTTAAAGTTTTGTGGAGGACTGTAATACTTTTGCTTTGTCAGTGCTTTGCAGATGGTTCCACATTTGCAACGTTTTCCACAACAACAACACTAAAACCATTTGTTTTTGAACTCTGTACCCAAAATACTTTGTTTCAATGATTTACTTCAAATGCAAATCCTGAGTTAAGAAAATGGGGAACATTTGCTGGATATTTTAAAAATCGTGGAATATGTACAATATTTTTAAGTGTTGATTTTTAAATAAATAAAAATCTACACTTTATTTATAAATTACAGAAAATTCAATTTCTAAACTTTCGATATACTTAAAATGTTTTAAATTGCCAGCTTATATGCCTACAAGTTTGTTTCATCAACTGAATGTCTTTAATATGATAAAAAATCAAAATTTGTATATTAAATAACTTTTTTGATTTATTTTTTCAAACAATAAAGCCAAATTAAGTTTAAAATTTTCTTGTTAAACAATATGATTTAATTTTTAGCATTGTCTTCTGTTTACTGAATTACATTAACGCCGTGCTCATTATATGCTTTGTTATTTGGAATTAAATTTCTTTTAATGTTCATTTTAAATTTACGACGGAACAACGATGGGTTTTCGGAAAATGTTGCAAATCGTTAAACGATAATATTTGATTGAAATAATTGTAACAAGCGGATTTACAACTGGTATCCTAAAAAATGTAACGTTTAAGTTACCACAAAATATTAAGTCATATACCAGCAATGAACCGAATTACAAATAATACCAAAACCAGGAATATCAACGAGGAAAAAAACAGCTGTGAGAACAATTCCAATTGGAAATAAAATGAATATTAATGGAATAATTGCCTGAAAAATGTGGTTTAATTTCTGTTTTTAAGAAACACTAACATAAACTTTAGTGCTTAATATTTTCAGATTACTCTCATTTTCTCGGCGAGTTATTTTTTGGTTGTAGTAAATAAAAAATTATTAACATTTAATTATTATTATATTTATAAATTTATCGAAAAAATGAAATATTTTACGTTTTCTGATTAATTTCTATCAAATAGTTTCTTAAGTTTTTCAAACAAAGTATTTGTCACGAAAAAATTTTTAGTCGATTTTGTAAACTATTGTTTTGATACATTGAAAGGCTAATTACATGAATATTGTTAAAATTGAAAACACAAACTTGTAAAATCATAGTTTTTGTCATTTGATTATGCATTTGCCGAGTTGCAGGCAACATGAAACAATAAGCAGATTTAAGCTTTTTCCAAACTTTACAAGATGTATAAATTGTTATTCCGTAAGAAATCAAAACCAAAGAATATGCTGCTGCACAACAAAATCTCAACGGCCATCTTTGAATTTGTGCAGAAATAAAATTTGGTATTTCACGAAAATAGTATGGATCTGATTTCAGTAACGAAACTTTGTTTTCGTATAAATCAATTTCAGATAATTCTGCATAAATCCATAATCCGATTACAGCTAATGGCCCAAACACAGTGATCAACAACATTGCTAAATATTGCACAATAGTTAATTTTTTTTCTTTAAAAATACAAAAATATCGATAAACAGATTGTGCAGGAATTGTTGTACATGAGAAAAAAAGGGTGAAAACCCAAAAATATATTAAACCAATGTTGACAGAATACGGCAGTAATGACTTTAACGAATCACTTCCAACAATATAAAATATACCGGTTTTAAATTCAGTATGCTAAAAAAATTGTATTTTAATAAATTTGTTATAACATAATGGCATGTTGCAGGCATTAGAAACTTCCACTGTTTGGCGGCCTGACGTAGAACGCCACATTTTTATCCTTCTTCTGAATTATGTTTTTTTCTTGCTTTTCCCTTAGAAAAGGGTATCAAAAAAGGATATCAGTATGTAAATAAAAGATAATGAAATAAAAATTCTTATCAGTGCTGATAATGCGATTTTGGCGAAGTGCGTCAGGCCGCTATTCTCATGCCTGGCATGTTGCACAATTTTTCATCAGCAAAGCACTTTTTAACGTTAACCTCAAACAAAAACCCTTGTTACAATAATTTCAACTTACACCTTTAACGACATCGCTGGCAATATTGAAAAGCATATCTGCGAACCAATTTTGTAATAATATAATTTTGTATTCTGCCATTTTTTTGGGAGTCCGGTATAAAATTAGATATAACAAAAATAAATTTAAGCCAAATCCGATAGCAGAAATAACATTTACAATACAAAAGAAGATTGTTCGCAAATCAATTATTGGTTGAACAGTTGCCATTTAAAGTTACATAGAAACTTGGCAAAGATTTTCTTGTTAATCCTTTCAGAAAGATAATACTTTTTGATTTTTTAAAAAAAGACAGCGACTACTTTTGTGCAAGTGAAAAAATAAATTATGATGCACTGGCAAAGAAAAACTTTTATTTGAAAACATAATTTCATTTAACAAAAACGTAAACACATTCATTTGCAAAAATACAATTAAAACAAGAAAAAAACATTTTGTAAACAAATATATTTAGTTATCAAGCTATAAACAAATGTAAAAACTAAATTAAATTTAGCAATGTCAAACAAAAATTTTTAAAAAGAGATTATTAATTTTTAGAATTCGAAAAGCAATTTAGTTAACAGCAGCTACGTCTTTGAATAATTTTGGATTAACAGTGATAAACGTTTTTGTTTTGGGATAAATTTTTTGCAAACTACTAAATTTTCAGTTTTTGGCGTCAGTTATTTGAAATTACAAACAAAAATGAGCCACATTTCTCAGCATTTATTTTAAAAGAGAACAAATGGAAAAAATGGTTTGAAAAGTTTTTGAACTTTCGAACAAAATATGCTTATTGTTGTGAAACTTATGATTTATTTGTTAGTAGAAGTGAAATTTTATTAAAGATTTTAACGTTTTTTTTTAAATACTGTGCACTTAAATTTTTTTTAAATTTAACGTGAGAAACTGAGAAAAAAAATTAGGTTATAAAATTTTCAAGGTTGCAAGAACATTGAAAATATAAAAAACAAGAAAAGAATCGAAAATATTTTTTTTGCTAATCCATTAAATGATTCTGAACTTGTGTATAAATTTTTTAAACCAAACTCACGTCAAAAAGAACAACATATTTTATTATTCGTCTCAAGATTATCAAAGACTATAGTTCAATAAAAATGGTTACTGACGACTTATAATCGTTATTATGCTAGTTTTTTACAACAAAGGCTCGAAATTCATCTTTGAAACAAAAATTTATATAACCTGTGATCGTAGAAATTGATACAGTTAACAAAAAAGGCGTAGCAAATATGGTGCAAAAAAAGAAAATAATAATAATAAATTAATTACTTCAAGAATTTTGTTTTTGGATTCAATCATTTTTTCATCCATGAACATTCTTTTTATCATCACCCATTTTTGTGCTTTGTTCATCAGGATTAGGTTTATTATCAATTGTCCTTTTACAAACATTTGTTGTAATTTGCATAAATTTATACAAAAATAATATTAATAATGAAAATATCGGGAATACAGAAAT
>CABFKP010002686.1:0-28462 GCA_901779475.1 Panagrolaimus davidi
CAATTTTTTCTCCAATTTTATTTCGAAGATTTCTTTAAAAATAACTTTTTAGCGAAATGTGTTACAGGGTTATTGGAAAGCTTTTCTTTTAATATACTATCACTTTTATCAAATTCTGCTCCAGTTACAGTGCCACAAAAATAAATATTATTTCGACCGTCAGTAATAAAATAAATAAATGGATGATCAGCAGCGAATTTAATTGGGGGTGGAGGTGGCGGGCCGCCACCAGACAAATATCCAAGGAATACCGTGACCGTAATTGCTGCAGCTTCGGTTCCATCTTCATCTGTCTAAATCAATACTATAAAAGGTGTTCACTTAAAAAAAAATATGAATATTTGTGTTTCATCCGCTGCTGGGATTGAAATATGAGAAAACAGAAGGACGGGGAGGGTTAAAATTTGAATAATTTTATCCAAAACGATCATATATTTTGTAATAAATTTATTCCTCTTAAAAATATGATCAGTGTTGCCCACGCCGACTTTTTTGAAAATCGGCAACACTGAATATACTTTCAACGTCAACATATTTACGTGAAGACACAAGGGGGTAAAAATTGTACGATTGAAGGTAATGCTGGAATCCTCGCCGGAGGTATTTACAAGGATCCTTGCACGGGACAGAGGGTGGATTGAAACACTTATATAAAATCATACACAAAAAGTAACTTCAGCAATGAAATTATTAATTATCTGAAAAATTAGCATGTGTTTTTTTTTTCATAAAAATCTAACAAACAGACATACCTCAACTGTTTTGTCTTCTGCAAACTTTACTTTTTCAATTCCACCTTGATAAAATTTATCAAATTTATCGACAAAATTATCTTTTAAAATAGTTTGATCATCAACGTAAATTCGATTTATTGTTTCCAAGACGCATTGCGAAGTATAAGGATTACAATTTCTTAAAAGTGCAAGTTCAGATATTCGTTCCTGCAAAGCTTTTGTATCATTTGGATCAATTTCAGGTTCTGGAGGCGGTACTTTAACACCATAATCGTTTTTAGTATGTTTCATAAGAGTAGAAAAATATGAATGAATTTCGGATTCAGTAAAACCTAACAATTATATAATTTTAATAATTTTAGTCTATTTTTGGGTGGCAGAAATTTACGCTTATCAATGCATAATCTTTCTCAAAATCAGGGTAAATTGAAGGGTTGAACATACCTTAACCCATGGCAATCCGAATTTGATTTGCTGTTTCATTCTGAGCTCCCAAATAAACCATAGCTACAGTAGTTGCGATAGAAGCAGGCGAAAAAACAGCAGATTTATCATTTGAATGTTGAGATCTTAAAAGTTCTAATGCAAACCTCAGTTGAGCTTCATTAATTGATTCAAATTTTTTAGCCATTTCAAATTTTATTTAAAGATAAATTTACAAAAAATATCCCAACAATGTAAGATTATATTTACAAAATGCGCTGTTCAACTGCCACTCGTTTTGTTTAATAGAATCAATAAAAAAAAACTTTTTAAAAAAGCGCTATTTCTTTTGGCAACTTTTTTCTTTTTTAAGCTGCTTTTAAAATTTTAAAATCCGAAACTTTTGCATAAATACACTTATTTAATTGATGATAAGAAATTATCCTTCAAATAAATTATCTTTGAACTAAACACTTGTGAAAAGCTTTTAATCGAACAAAGAAAGGCTTAAGTGTATTTTTAAGGAGCGGCCTTTTAGATTTTCGTCGTTAAAAGCGCTCAGTTTTAAGAACAATCAGTTGAAGAAATTAAAGAAGTGGTGCCTAGTATGATCTCAATAGCGGTCACATGTGACTTTTGAATTTTCGTTCACATTTGTTCAAAGAAATTCATTTCAAAAAAAAATTTAAAATTAAAAAAAGCTTTTAAATATGACAACTTTAATGTTAAACGATAAAACAGCTATTTTTAATTATTAAAATTTTTAAACACAATAAATTAAATTATAATTAATACGGTAATCTTTTGTAAAAATAAAAAAAGTGGATGCAGAGGAAATCGAACCAAGAACTTTTTTGGTTTAAAAAAACATTTTACAAAAAGATGGATAATCAAAATATATGTTTAACAGCTATCCATTATAACATACACGTTGTTGTTCATTCCATTTTAGGATTTAATTGTGTTGAAGAAAAGAAATGAAAAAAATGCCTTTATCACAAATATATTACCTAAATTTTTACAGCCTTCAAAAAATTAGTGCAATTTTATAGGACGTATTTTTGATGACTTTGATAGTGATTCTGAAGTATTAAGGGTCTTTTTGGAAATAATTTAAATGAAATTTGTAAATTATTGGACGGATTTAAAGGTTCATTTCTAAATTATCTTTGTTTCGTTACACATATTTATAGTTTTCGTTTATTTTAAAAAAAGTTTAAAGCCACGTCTTTTTTTTGGAAACGAAGAAAAAAGAAATTGCTAAAAATTTTTTAAAAAATGCGTTTCTAAGCCTCAACAAAAAAGAAAATTCTAGCAATTTCTTTTTTTTTGATTTCGGAAAAAAATAGACGGGGGTAGGATTTACAAAATATGCTGCAAAAAAAAGCAACTAACAAACAATTAAAATCAAAAAAGGTGTTAAAAATTTGAATAGCAACGATTATTATTTTATAAAAGAATACTAAATTTTCAATAAAAAAACGTTTCTGGAATATTTTGCACTGATCCAAGAACCGTTGAAAATTGAATTGTGTTATTTAATTTGAATATATTTTTGCTATGTTTTTTTGAAAATAAGTAATAAAGACATTACCACACTTTTTCTATCTATTATTGTTTAAAAGTTTAAAATAAACTTTCGTGCCTTCATTTAAATTTTATTGGCATCGAAGGAAAACATTCCAAATTTATTTAATAAAGTTTAGAGCCACTTTGTTGTAAATCTTCTTATATTTTGGTATAAAGTTCTATATTTTTGTAAAAAAAACAAGTATATTGCCAAAAAATAATTCAAAAAGCTAAAAAATAATTGACGACGTTATTTTATAAAAGAATTTTTTAAAGCGCCAAAAAAACGCAAAAAATCATTTCCTTCGTATTTTTAATTTCGAAATAAGTCAGACATGTTGCACTTTCAACAATGTAATAAATTTGAAAAAATTGCGGCACTAATGCAGTATTGCACCCCCGCTTTTTTTTTCATTCACAAATTTGCATAATAACAGTGAGTTTGTACAAGCCTTTTTTGTTCGAATTTCATCATTTAAATGTTACATTAATTAAGCAATAATAACGTTTCATCAGTTTTTTAAACAATTTCTTATCATTTGAATTTTTTAACCAGATGAGAAACTCAATGTTTAAAAACAATTTGGTTAACCGTACATCGTTTTTTAATGTTTTGGGTTCTTTTTAGCTACAAACAATGATTATTGGGAATGCACATTAATAAAAACTTAAACAGACTTAACACATACTTAATAAAGAGACACTTATAGGAAAAAACGTCTTTTCGCAATTTGTAGTTTCTTTTTTGGCTTTTAAAAACAATCGATCTTTTTAAAAAAATTTCTGCAGTTGCATTTTTATGTTTTAAGTTTTTGAATATTTTAGTTTTACTTGAAAGATATAATATATCATCAATAAAAATGTCTGGATTATTTCAAAGTTTTCTAACATAATATATTTGAATTTTGCCGAGAAAAAGATCATTATTAAATAAAAGCAAAGAATCGCTTGCTTTTTCAATGTTGAAACAAAAGACTTTTTTTACTTGAATTATGTAAAAAATGAAACGAAAGAAGGAAAAGCATTAAATAAATTTGAAATGCAACATCGTTTTATGCAAAATTTTAAAATTCATTTATTTTTCGATGGAAAAAGTATTTATACATGGAATTGCTGTCACTTTTATTGATACTAATAATCATACAGATTATCCGGAAGATAGCATTCAAAGAATCGCATCTGTAAGTATTTTTTTTCTCTTGAAGTTTTTCAATTAATTATTTTTTCAGATTAAACTATTTTATGATTATATTGATGGGAATTCTAAAAAAACATTGCTGCATCACCAACAAAGTCGAGCTTCTACTGCCGACAACTGCATCTTTTTATCTACGGTAGACTATTTTTAAAACTAAAAATGTAGTTCGTTAAAAGTTAAATGACGCTTATTGGATGTGTACAATTTTAAATTGCGGTTGTTAAAGTAAGTGAAAAAATGTAAAAAAGATGAAAAATTTTTTTTATCCATTTCTTCTCGATCAGTTAAGGTAAAGAAACAATAAAAAACATGCCGATCTGAAGTTATTGTAAAATTAATTTACTTTTTAAATTTTGGATGTTTTTACAAGTTTGTCATTTCTGTTGCTTATAAAATTTTTTTTGGTTCAATCTTTATTTTTTTTAACAAAAATAAGTTGATCAAGAATAATAACCATTGAAATAATAAATGGATGATTTTCTTCTTCAACAATGTCAATACCGTATGTATTTAAAAAAGTAAAATATTTTTTGCTGATTGTTGCAACGACTCTTTCATTTTTAACCAATTTAAATGAATGAATCCAAATGTCGAGAGATTCTAAATTATAATCACCATAGATGGAAGTAATAGAAAATTTGAGTCCAAAAAATGCAAAATTCTTTATTATTTTTGCCACTTCTGTGTCATTGTTAGAAGAGATAATTTTGTACGTTGGACGCCAACTCCATAATTCTTGATGAATTTTGTACAAAGCACTGTAAAAAAGAAGCAGTTATTCAGTGAATCGCAAAAGTTGAAAAATTTCTTTGTTATAAAAAATTAATAAGCAACGAATGAATTTGAGTTTTGGAAAAACGAAGTTTATCACTACTAGGGTCCCCCCCTTTCGGGCCACCGAGGTTATGCAGCTTTTCTTTCTATTAAAAAGTTTTGAAAAAACGATAGCAAAAAATTTGTTTTAATTTTTAAAACCACAAAAAAGCGACAAAAAAAAGAAACAAAGAAGCATGCTAGCATCAAGCAAAAAAAAACGTCGAAAAAAGCTGAACGCACTTTGCCAAAAAAAGACAGAACCAACCAGGGATGTGCGGAATTACTTCCGGAGAACATTTCTCCACAAATTATTCCTTTATATTGAAAAAATAACTTTTTTTTTTAAATAATACGTTTTTGATCTACTTTTTATCATAGCTTATATCTATCGAAACAGAATTTAAATATACCATTTTATTAGAAAACTAGAGCTCATGTTCGCTCCCGTTTTGGCGGAAGTGCTAAACGGAATTCCGTTTAAAAAATGGGAGCAAAAATCAGCACTAATTTTTTAATAAAAGCATATATTTAAATTCTGTTTGGACAGATATAGGCTATAATAAAAAGTTGATCACAAATGTTTTATTTAAAAAAACAGCTATTTAATCAATATTGTGAAAAAGTTTGCGGAAAAGTGTTCCCCAGAAGGGCTTTCGCACATCCCTAATCCGCCAACCCTTTTTTTATTCTTAACTCAAAACGCTGTGAAAATCTATTATATTTAAATTTAATAGTGATTGAACTTACGTTCCATTCATGTCTTCAAGGGCAAATTTTTTACCAAATGAAAAAAATTCTCCTTGTACATTAAAAATATCTTTGTCTTGTTCATTTTTTACTTCAAAGCCAGTTCCAACTGAAAACATTTTTCTTTTAATTTGATATCGGCTGGTAGTTTCATTGCCACCATAGCACTAAAAACCATCTTAACAAATTTGGAATATTAAAATGAAGGGGAAACTTACGAAGGGTATCAATAATACAGCAAATATGATATTGTAAGATATATGCATTTTTTGTTTGTTGAGTAAAAAATATGTTCGCAGCACAAAATGTTGTATGTTTATTTAAAGAATGAAATAAAATAGTCCCTAAAAAAATAACTTTACAAAATAATCATTATCTTTCATTCTTTTGTAAGTTTTCTTTGGGCACACTTGAACAGTTTAACAAAATACAACTTATTACCGACACTAGAAAAATTAGAAAAAAAAATCACGCCATCCTATTTTAAGCTAAACACACACGTGTCTCTTAATTAATAAAATCTTTCTTTTCAATGAAAAAAGTTCAAATTAGTCAGCTGCCTATTTTTTTAAACTTTTTGTCCTGGCTTTTGTTTATAAAATAGAGCAAAAAAATGAATAGAAAAAACAGTTGTGTGCAAAATTATAGAACAATTTTTTCACTCTTTTAAAATAAATCAGCAAATTGGTTTTGAGATCAAACACTCATTGATGACAGAATAAAATGCAAACAGTTTTGTATTGTCTTCGTCAATGCTTTCAAAAAATGTGTTTTTTATAGTTTCTTCTGACTTTGGAGATGATAAAGTTAAAAACAGCAATAAAAACGATTTATGCAAATTTTTTTAAATGTCTGACATTATTCAAATGCGAATTTTTTGGACGGATAAAGAGAAATAGTTTTAAAACAGATATTTCGAAATCAACATAAAGAACGTTTTTTTCAAAGAAATCTGCATGGGAAAAGCGGATCAGTTATTTGAAACGCCTTTCTTCAAAATGCACGGCACTTTCATACTTTTCTTAGCAAGAAAATGCTGGATTCATCTCAAAAAATAGTCTGTCTTCAGCTTATTTTATTTTGATATTAAACATGAAAAACAAGTTTCTGAACACGTAAAAAAAAGGAGGTGAAAAATCTGAGGTGTTTTGGTTGGCCAAGTATAAATAAAATGGGACCTGAAAAGGCCTTTTTTTCGGACCTTTTTAGGTATTAATTTGGGACCCAATTAATATTTTAGGCCCTAAAAAGTACTTTTTATAGGACTTTTTTGGGTCCTAAAAACAAGTGGAAAAACACCTAAATCTGAGGATATCATTCTGTTAGACTTTCGGGTTTTTTTTTTGCGTGAAGCTTAAATAACAATTTTGAATTTCTGTGTTACCTTTTTTTTATTAATGTAACCTATTTTAAGCATTTTCTGACATTTTTGTCTTCCAAACAAGTCGAAATATTGAAAATGGAACAAATGCTATGCATTTAAAAAAAATGTTCAAAATTTGAGTTTCTAAAAAAAATTTTTGATCTAGTCGTTTTACAAAATAAAAAAATATATACTGAAAAATACATTTTTTTTAATTTGCAAGCAATGAAATAGATTTTCAAAGTTGTTTCGAAACAAAAAAACCTATTCCAAATTTGTCTGCTTGCAAAAAAATTTGCCATTTATCTTTTCACATTTTGAAATTTAGTTTACAACAAAAAATGTAAACCACAATTTTCCGAAAACAGATTTTAGCCATTTGCAAAAAATATTGAATTTCTAAGATTTTGGAAAATTTTTGTTTTTTTGAATATTTTGTTTTGTAAAAACTTTTTTAATATTATTTTTGATACAAAAATGTTGAAAACAATAATGTGTGTTCTATCTGTAATTTATTTATGACAGAAACGTGTTGGTACAATTTTTCGTTATTTATAAATAAATAGAATTTAAATTGCAAAATTTCAAGTGCGAGTTTAGAAATATTTAAAAGGCCTTAATTGATATCCGGATCGATCTCCTCAAAATTAATTCTTTATTACATTTGTGTTTCCCAAATTTTGGCTTCCAATTTAACTCAGAAAAATGTACAACAAAATTTTGCAAAAAAAGTGTTGAAAAAAAAGGCAAAAACTAGATTATTTTTTTTTGCATTAATATCACAAAAAAAAGAAATCATTTTTAATACTGTGACATTGATAATATAATTATAAAATCAAAACATAAGAATGATACAACATATAAACCTGAATAAACGAAATCGATAAAAAAAAGTCGATGTAGTTTTTTAAAAATATTTACAGAATCAGCTTTTCTTAAATTATTATCTAAAAAAATATGAAATTTGTCCTCTTTAAAAAAGTCTTAATCGAGCAAAAAAAATGAATATTGAAGGGTTTGTTTTTGTAAAAATAATAAACTTTTAAATATTATTGAAAAAAAGGTTCAATTGAACTAATTAACTTTAGAGCCGTATGTTGAAAATACAGCAGATGTGCCAACATTCTTAACTTTAAACCAATTAACAATCCTTGTACGATATGACGAGATGATTAACATTGCGGCGATTGGATTCATTAATGGAATCCATGCCAAAATTCCAGAAGATAAAATTGTCACAAAATTATTTTCTTTGTTTAAAAATATCAGGGTAAATATTGTAAAGATGGGAAGCTGCCCAACTGTGAATGGCCCAATTGCCTAAAAAACATTAAAAGTTAATTTTTTTGGCGTGGTAGTTTTTGGGGATGGACATTTGAGGATTTTAAAATTTACAAAAAAAATGTTACTAATTATGAAGACTCTAAAAAAATGACACCGTCCCCAAAAGTTCATCCTCGAAAATCCAGTCCCAAAAATCTCATTCCCAAATGTCCCATCCCCAAATAAAAACCCTTATCTATTTATTCGCCAAATGCCCGTCCCCAAAACCTACCACGCCTGTGAAAACCATATAAAAAACAAACAAAAAAGATTATAAAAATATTTTAAAGCTTACTTGAAAGATCAAAGTTCGATGAACTTGTTTTGTAATAATTTTAGTTTTTTCTGACATCATTGTTTCCATTGATTTAATTTCACTATTTATTCGATAATAAAATATCAAAACCAAGGCATAGCTGATAACAATGGAAATTGTAATGAAAATGAAGGTGGACATTAATTCAACGGATTTCTAAAAATTATTTTGAAAAAATTTAGACAACTGACCGTAAAGGTCCCGAACTCACTCTCGGGTTTTGGCATGATATATGGCCTACGTGATAGGGCTGGTATAGGGAAACATTTAGGCAAAATATTAGCTGCTGAATCCTCATACCTGGGATTTAACAGCTGCACAAAGATGCTCACAACACCTTCAACACCAAAAGTCAATTTTACTGGGTTTCAATTTTTTGGCATAATTCGAGTGATTTATAGGTTTTCGACATCGCTGAACACGATAAAATACTTTTCAAGTAGTATTTCATTGCTAAATTCCGAGATATAGGGTTTCGAACTTTGTAAGTTTTTGTATATATCATTCTAAATTTTTCATACCCTATATCTCGAAATTTTGCAAAAAAATACTACTTAAAAAGTATTTTATCGTGTTCAGCGATGTCGAAAACCTATAAATCAGTCGAATTATGCCAAAAAATTCAAACCCTGTAAAATCGACTTTTGGTGTTGAAGGTAATGAGAGCATCTTTGTGCCGCTGTTAAATCCCAGGTATGAGGATTCCGCAGCTAATATTTTGCATGAATGTTTCTCTATACCAGGCCTATCACGTAGGCCATATATCATGCCAAAACCCGACCATGAGTTCGGGACCTTTACGGTGAGAGAACAAAGTGGGTACGACATAATTTGAACTATAAATTTAAAGGATTTTAAAAATCAGAATATTCATTGTTAAACGATTTGAAGAAAGATTAGTGGATCTGATCAATGGATTAACGACATTTTATCTTATTTCGACATATGTTTTTGGGCATTTAAAAAGAAGTTTTTACAATTTTGCATGCAACAAAAAGTGGAATTTCATGATACTCATTAAGCCAAAATTCAGTGTTCAAAGCTTCTAAAAATTTCGAATAATGCTGTTCAGAAGATGGCGGCCAACAAAATAACAATCCAACAAAGGTAATAATCATCCCAAGAAATGCCAAAAAATATGTTTTACACAATTTACTTTTTGAAAAAACAATTTCCGCTGCCATTTTACTAAAAAAAATAATTATTTATAAACAATGGCAATGACGAAAAAATGTGTACCGGCATAAAACAAGATAACGTAAATAAAATGGAACTGGCATTGCCATAAAATTTAACATTAACAACGTACAATAAATTGTTAATGCAATACTTCCATAAACAAAATTAGTTCTATCAAAGTAGCTTCCGACAATTACATAATAGCTATCATTTGCAACTATGACTTGCTAAAAAAGAAATAGTTAAAAAATAGATAAAAATGACGTAATCCAAGCTAACCGAAGAGATATTCATTTGACGCCAGAGTTGAGCTCTTATATTTTGCACAAATATTGGTCCTAGTAAGAGATAGTTAGAAGCGAAATATTTTTTGCGGAATTCAAAAACTCATTATTTTTTCAACAACTTGAATATGTTCATAATACCCCGAACACCAAAAGTCGATTTAAAGGGCTGTGTTGCGATGTATGAAGAAAAACTGCCAGATTTCTCGCAGTGAAAAAAAAATTTGTTTGCTGATTTTTTTCCAAAATGTTTTTTTGTACCACTTTCCCGCGCTTTTCCCTGATAAAACCTGGCAGCTTTTCGTATCTATCGCAACACATTCCTTTAACAAGTTTTCACTTTTTCGAAATAATTTGTTTGATTTGTAGGTTTTCGAGCTTGCAAAACACGGTAAAATACTTTTTGAATGGTATTTTCTTGCTAGAATTTAAGATATGATGATTAGAACTTATGTTTACTTAAAATTTCTATACCCTTTATTCCAAATTCTAGCAAGAAAATACCATTCAAAAAGTATTTTACCGTGTTTAGCAATCTCGAAAACCCATAATTCAAACAAATTATCTCGAAAAAGTGAAAATTTGTTAAATCGACTTTTGGTGTTGGTGGTATTATGAACATATTCATTCCGCTGTAAAAAAACGAGTTTTTGGATTCCGCAAAAAATATTTTGCCCATAACTATCCCTTACAAAGACCAATATTTGGGAAAAATATGGGAGCTCAACTCCGGCGTCAGTCGAATATCTCTACGGTAAGCG
Source organism: Panagrolaimus davidi (assembly GCA_901779475.1). Classification (NCBI taxonomy): domain Eukaryota; kingdom Metazoa; phylum Nematoda; class Chromadorea; order Rhabditida; family Panagrolaimidae; genus Panagrolaimus; species Panagrolaimus davidi. Next base: position 10,714 of record CABFKP010002686.1, read on the forward strand.
GGAAAATGATGTCATAAAAAACTTTATCACACCTCCCTAAAATCACATAGTGTCGAAATTTGATGAGTTTTTATCAACTTACAGGTTGCGCAACTATTGTAGCAATTGCCAAAAGCAAATCAAAAATGCATGTTTGAATTAAATTTCGACTTAATGATCGAATTTCCTTTTTAGTTGTTGTAAAAATTAAAAATAATAATAATAAATTTGCAAATATTGCAACCGTTGAAAAAATATAATCATTTATTTTTTGTAACTTTAAAATTAATGTCATTTTTTCAAATATCAAAAAAATGTGATATAAAAATGTAAAAACGGAGAACTACTTTATTTTTTTAGACTAAGACACATTTTTTTAAATAATAATAATTGTTTATAAAACAAAAGAGAATATTTTTTGAGATTTTTAATCCTGTTTTTCTATATACTTTTTTTTGAGAAGAACAGAAATGATTTTTGAATAGAAAAATAAATCTTGAAATAACATTTTTTAAATATTTTATTTGAAAATAAAAAAAGAGAGGGACATTTTGACGCTTCTCAATTGAGTGCAAAAACAAACCTTTAGAGGTTTTATTGGAAATGGCCGATATCATTCATTTTCCATTAAAATTTTACATATGTTCCATGGGACATGAAAATTTTCCACATCAATTCTAAATTCATAAAATATTAAATTAAAAAATCAAAAGGCTTACTCAAGCTCCTTTTCTACTTCAAGAAGCATTATAAAATGTTGGAAAGAACATCGGAAAAAACGTTTTTCAAATGTAAATTTACAGCATCTAATTTTATTGAGATAAATTACACTGTCAGCGTCAAAGATACATTTTCGAAAAGTTATTTGTTCAATTGTTTTCGGATTCATGGATTAAACGAAACTGTTTCATCACTGTGTTGAATATATTGGCTGTCGTTTTAATCTGGAAAGTTGGTTCATTTTTTATTTCTCAAATATTCAAAAAATCGAGTGAGTTGAAAGAAAATATTTTTTATTGTGGAGTGACCACTGTGCATTATTAAACTTTATGTTTTTTCTAATCGCATTATCATTTTTTATGTGTCCTTGACTCGATTTTTTTGATTTTTTGTTTTCAAAGATTTTTGATTTTTTTTATCAAAAAAATATGAATCATTATTTTCATTAAAGCCATTGCTAGCTGCATCTCTCCAAAAAAATTCTCTCTTCCGCATTCAAGTGTCGCTATTCCTCTCTCCAAGGTCATGTATCAAAACGAATCCAAAATTAATAAAAAACATTTTTGGGTTTCCATTTTTTTGCCGACGGTTTGATACTCTCACTTAATCGCATTATCCCCCTTTTGCGTGTCCTTGCAAGTTGCCTCCAAAAAAAAGGCACAAGTGAAAAATGGAACAACTTTTTTAGCACTTTTATTCTTTATGATTTATATCATTGATCGAACTTCAAGGATGAAAAAAAAGACAAATAAAGGATAAAAACAAAGTGCGCATTAAAAGTAAGTGTCTGTGTTCCTTCGAAGTCTCTCTTACTTTGCCCTTCTTTGTCCAATTAAAAATCAATCGATATCAAACATGGAAAAATGTGTGTCAGTATTTCTTCAATTCTTTTTAAATAAAAAAAAATAATGCTGTTCGTTTTTCGGTTTTTACAACATTTTACCACATTTTTACCACAAATATTACTTATTACTAAAATTTATCAAAAAATTTTACCACAAATTAATTAATATTAAAACAAACTTCCAACATTTAACGCAAACTACAATTTTTGTATTAACAAACTTTCTGTTCTTTTTTTGGCAAAAGAAAATTCAAATTTCGCGCCAAATGCAACAAAAAAAAGCATACGGTAACGGAATAACAAAATAAATGAGGAGACGAGATTTCAGGACAGACTTCTTGTAATAACTTTGGTTCTAAATATTTTTTTTTACTTTTTTTTATTTTAATCTCATCTATGAGTGACACCTAACGTATAAAATAAAAAAAAAACTGTAATATTAACTGTTTTAACAGACGTTTTTGCCAAATCAAGTTTTTTATGTCGTGCAAAAGGGTGGTGAGAACCCAAATAGCGCCAACGCGCTTCGCGTGTTGGCCCCAGAGGAAAGCGAAAAATTTATTGGAACCTTTGAGCGCCTTTAAAATAACAACATAAACCATTGAAGCAAGAACATGTGACTTGTGGATCGGTAATTTCATGCCGTTGATCACTGAATGTGGCTTGCATCTCCGAAATTTGACATTTGCGTTTTTATTTATTGTTTTTGCGCTTCTTTGAAGGAAACGAAAAGAAATCATTTTTGTTGTTAAAAAAATGCAATCGAAAAAAATCAAAGTTTATACAAATAAATACAATAAAAAAAAGTCGGGAAAGTATAAATAAAAAAATTTATCAAAGGTGTAATATTTTTTTAAATTTCAAACAGGTTGCTTGAAAGCTTATTATTATCAATAGTTTTTATAAAACAGCATGATTCATTTGTTTTGGCTGCTGAATGCCTCGTTTGTAAGAAGGATTAGCAATTACTGTGACGCTATTTGAATTGTTTTTTATCCGAAGCAGTCGATGCAAATGATAAAATGAAAAAAAGCTGCTGCGAACTCCTTCCCTGAAAAAAAATGTTATTCTCTAATGATAAAGTGATTACAAATGACACCACTTACGACATTATAAAAAGAAGAATTCCTGAGGAACATGAAAAGATTGTTCTGGTACTATAGATTATGCATTCGAGAATTCTGTTCCAGTTACTAAAGTAAAAACAATATTATCAAAGTCTAAAGTAGAGTAACAAAAAGCTGGACTTGGAATTTTAAAAAAAAGTTGAAATTCATGCATTTGCAGATTAGTTTTACCTTACTGTACATAATTTTTAAAACATTGTAATTTTTAAAACATTGTAAAGTAAAATTAGAAAAAAATTAAGCGGGGGGGGGTAAGACTGACACCCTCCAATAATATGTACACTATGGTAAAGTTAGCAAGGCTTTTGATTTATTATTCAAATTCGAAGTCCATCTTTTAGTAGCTGAAATCCAAGTCAAAAAATTATTGCCTTACTATTCAGATTGAGTTTCAGTCTTAATATTCACATTTGCTGTATAATTTGCACCCATAATACCATGTAAAATAGTCAGCAATTCAAAAAGTAAAACCAATACCGTTGTAAAAATAGATTGCATTAAAAGGCGATTTTCATATTTTTGTTTTGTTTGCCATTTATTATTTCCTTTGATATAGCGAGCTAGAGCCGTTGCAATTCCTAATGATAACCCAACAACGGCACTGAACAAATTCGAAATTGTTACTTGAATTGGAACACCATTCATGTTATGAAAAGTAAAAATACATGTCATATAATTTTGCATCGCGGTTATCGGTGTATGATAAAAGAATGCATCCATGCAAGTCCCAAAGTTTTTTAAATCATATCGCGAAAGGATAAACGGATATGCAAAAAGAAGAACAATTGCAAAATAAAAAGTTTTACCATTCCAAATTTTTGAATGTTGTTTCCAAAAGAAAACTCCAGTAAATCGATTCAAGACTAACAAAAGATTACAAAAACCATAAAATCGATATTGATACCATCTTCCGAAAATACTCCAAAAGCCGAATATTCCACCCATTAAAATTTCATCAGGCAATGCAAAAGTTAGCAGAAAGAAATCATAGACCAAGATTCCATTAACTAAAGACTCAATAATTAATAGACGAAAATATGCTGATGTAAAGTTGGGAACTTTCTTGTATAATCGATAAATAAACATTATCAAAAATAAATTCATTAATATTACGATTATACACAAAAGTACATTATTTATTATAAATGTTATTTTATCAATGGTTCTGTCATATTCCATTGTAAAAAAGACTGGCAAACCCAAAATAAATATGGATTATTTTTTTCGAGCTGAAAATAAAAATGAATATCAGAAATATGTTGGCGAGGAATATGATTATGATTATTATAAATGGTGTTGGAATGAAATGAAAACTTTTGAAGAAAAATGGGATTGGCAAAATACAGAAAGCTCAGAACAATATTCTAATCTTAAAAAACAAATCAAAAAGATTAAATCAATTATAAATTATAAATTAATGGTTGAAATATTTGGTGAAAATGATATATCAAATGAAGATGAAAATTTATATAATTTGAAAGAATTTCGATTATTATCTTATGATGGTAATGCAAGATTTGCATCTGCTTGTAATAAAGAGGACTATATTGGATTTGGGTATGGAACTTCTTGAAAAATGATTAGAAAATGTTTGAATTTATTTGTTTTATAAATTTTAAAAACATTTTTTGTTGCACTAAATTAATTATCTTTAATGTTTTGTTTTTTGAATAAATTTGGTGCTATATCGAAATAGGCAAAAATAAAAGAAAGAGAATAAATTTGAGACTTTTATATAAATTATATTAGTCTGTCTGCCGACATAAGCAAAAATTTTCATATGCATAACGTTTTAAAAGGGCAAAATCAATTTTATAGTAAAAAATTGGCAAGTTAAATTGGTTTTTTTAACATATTTATACTAAAAATAAATCCCGGAATCCCGGTCAAAACTCCGGGATTCCGGGACGGGACAAAAATCCCAGAAAAACGGCCGGGATCCGGGATTCCGGACAGCCCTGATACACATGAATAACGGATTCACAATATTACTGGTAACATATTATATTAAGGTGCTGAAAGCAATGTTTAATTTTTAAAGACATTTCCTTAACTCGAAGGAAAATATTTTGTTTACAATGTGTGGTAATAATGGCCTAAAATAAAATAATAAATATAATTTACAGAGATGTGACAATTATATTATACAGGAAGTTATAAAAAATTATTTTTTATGATTGCATAGTACATAATAATTAACATTTTATTTTAGTTTTGGATAAATACTACCTTTAACTAAAAAGAAATTTCTAAAAAATATTTTTTTTCATTTTATTTAATGTTACTTACCGTAAAGGTCTCGAACATGATCGGGTTTTGGCATGATATATGGCCTAAATGATAGGGCTGGTATAGAGCAAATTATTATAATGTCAAAACAAGTTATTCTACAAGGATAGGATTAAAATTTCAGTCAATTTTTTTCAAACTTTTTTATTTTTTGTGAAAAGTTTTAAAACGCATTTTTTGAATTTATTCAAAAATTTTGACAAAATTTGCACCGTCAAAAAATCATTTTTTTTGTTTTACATGTTTCCGGCCATGCTTAACAAGCTTGAAAATAATACTTTTAACACAAAATTCGGCAAAATGCCGGATTTATCGTATCGAGAGTGCCGAAATCGATTTTTTTTCTTTTCGATGGGAATCATTCATCTGAAATCAGTTTTTTCTGTCATTGCTCCCTTATTGGTTAGGCGGGACAAAAACTTTCAAAATAATGACAACAATAAAAGAGATGATTTACAATATATAATTTTGAAACATTTTTACAGAGTTTACAGTAAAAGCCAAAACCTCTTTTTAAAAAACAAGAAAACAATTTTTTGTTCTAAATTGCGGCTTAATTTTTCTTCAATTTTATTTGCATTTCTTGTTTTTTTCCGCATTTTCAATGAAAATTAGAATCCTTTTTTTTCGTTTTTTTTCTGTTTTGACAATAATTTAAAAAGCATCAACAAACGCAAATCCTTTAATGCATCACCACGAAAAACGTGGTTTGCGTATTTGTAAGCAACCTTTTTTTGTGTTATCATTTTTTTGCTTGCTGCTTTTTTTCTGATTTTTTGTTGCTGCTGGAAATATATTAAAAACTTTGTTGCATTTATTGCTTTAAATGGTTTTTTGCAACATTTTTACACACAGAAAAAAACTCGGTGGCCGCCTTGGAGGGACGGAGACTCCTTGTAAAAAAAATGTGAGACTTTGCGATCGTTAAATTTATGCGTTCCTTTTTTGCTGCCAGCAATAAAACCTCCTTTTTCCTATTGCGACAAATGTCAGCAAAGAACAGAAAACCAATCAACAAAAAAGGAAAGCAAATACAATGAGTCATATTTTTTGCGACAAAAAAAGTTATCAATGAGTGTAGTTTTGTTTGGAATGAATCACATAGTTTTGAAGTAAATATTTGTATTTTTGTTGAAATATAAACTTTTCTCTTCTTTTTACACACTTTTTATTGCACAATATTGTGAATCCAGCGTGTTTCTTTGCATTTTTTTCAATATTTAAATGTTTTTATTTTCGTTAGTTTTTAAAACGGTCTTAAATAAATATTAATTTTTTTAGTTATTTGTTTTTTGTGGTGAAAATAAATTATTTAAAAATGGAAAAAAACCAGAAGGAAAAAAGTTTGTTTCTTTTACTTTTTTTATAAATGACTTTCATTTAAAAACACTTATTTATTTTTAACGACATTTTTTTTTGCTTTGTGACAATGTTTAAAAAATTTTAAGTTGATCTGTGAAAAGAGTGGGTTTATAATGGGAAAAGAATTTAATTTTGTCTTTTACCCTAAAAACAGAAATCGAAATTTCGGAATCTTTTTAAAAATAATTAGATTTCAAAAAAAAATTCATCCACGGTTTTAAGTCAAAAATAATATTTTTGCAGAAAATTAAAATATCAAAATTGAAATTTATACATCAATCAAACTTCAATTTCACAGAATTATAATAATAATTAAATAATAATTTAATTTATTCGGGACGAATAATCTCACTCAGATCCGTAGATAAAATCCGCGGACCAGTGAGGCAATAGATATAAAATAAAATAAACAATTTATTTAAATTTAATTTAAGAGAGAAATAATATTTTTTTACGTAAATATATCTTGTTATGAAGCGGACTCTTTAACTTTTGTTGAGGGACCATTTAATAAACCTGATTTGTCTGATTTGTCTTTTTCTGATTTAAAATGAAAACGAATTCTTTCGAGTTCTCGAACTTTAATTAAAAATCATAAAAAACTTCGAGAGAAGCAAAAGAAGCCACCTCTGGGTTGAAGCACTAAAAAACTTAGGCAGTTAGATTCATCTAACGTTTACGAAATAATAGCAAAGTCCACCCCTTTTAACATTTTTATATTTTTACTTCAGTATTTTTTTGCAGAAGCACCGTTTAACATGGTTTTCAACAAATCATATGAGCTACCGTGTATTTTGGAATCAGGTAAATCCTTGGAGAATACAGGTTCCAGTTTAAGCAGACGTGTACAGTTGATCAATCATGATAAATCTGATCGTGCTGAAATTCGTTTTCACAAAAACTGGGTTGAATCTGATAAAATGAGTTTAGTGAGTTATGGTGATTGGAGTGTAAGCGTTTACAAAATTTCATCCAAATATTTCGAAGACAGAAAAGAATTTGATAATTTAATTATTAAAGAAGAAAACAGACACCACCGAAATGAGGAAATACACTTTAAAAACATTATATCAATAAAAGAAGCTTTTAATCAATTAAATATCAAACCCAAAATAAATATGGATTATTTTTTTCGAGCTGAAAATAAAAATGAATATCAGAAATATGTTGGCGAGGAATATGATTATGATTATTATAAATGGTGTTGGAATGAAATGAAAACTTTTGAAGAAAAATGGGATTGGCAAAATACAGAAAGCTCAGAACAATATTCTAATCTTAAAAAACAAATCAAAAAGATTAAATCAATTATAAATTATAAATTAATGGTTGAAATATTTGGTGAAAATGATATATCAAATGAAGATGAAAATTTATATAATTTGAAAGAATTTCAATTATTATCTTATGATGGTAATGCAAGATTTGCATCTGCTTGTAATAAAGAGGACTATATTGGATTTGGGTATGGAACTTCTTGAAAAATGATTAGAAAATGTTTGAATTTATTTGTTTTATAAATTTTAAAAACATTTTTTGTTGAACTAAATTAATTATCTTTAATGTTTTGTTTTTTGAATAAAACCAATGACAAAATAATTCATTGAACCTTTATAGGACTGCGTGTTTTCATATTACAGTCGAACCCCAATTTTACGACTTTCAAGGACCGTTAAAAAAAGGACGTAAAATCGAGGTCCGTTTACAAGGATTTCGATTTGGAGGGACCGCAGAAGAAGGGCGTAAAATCGAGGTAAACGTAAAATCGACGGACGTAAAATCGAGGTTTGACTATAATTGTCTTTTTGTACCATACTTTTTTTAATATTAGTGGATCGTTTTGTCGTTGAAAAAATTTTGTGAAAGGAATTGAGAAGCATCTGGCACATCTTTTTGAACACTTTGATCTCTTAAAGAAAGGCATCAAAAGAGTGATGTCAAAAGAGAGACTTTGAAGGAGAGGAAGGGAGGCACTTGTGCCTCTCTTCCTCTTTTGGAAAGGAAATTTTTTGATGCGACTGGCAAGGACACGTAAAAAAAAGTTTGAGGGATAATGCGATTAAGAGTATCAAACCGTCGGTAAAAAAATGGAAACCCAAAAATATTTTTTATTAATTTTGGATTACATCTCAAAAAAAGAATACTGAATCATAATACTTATCCCGACACATCTTTTATAAATGATGATAGTAAAACATCTGTAATTAATATAATAAATTTTTATAAAAAATATCATTGTAATAAATTTCTCCTTTATGAATATCATCTTTAAATTTTAAAGCAGCAATTGGTGCCCCTGAAAAATGCGACATTTTATGATACGAAAATGTAATTTCAAATTGTTTTTATATCAGATGCATTACATAATTTTTGATTTTAGATTTTTAGTTTCACACAATGATTTTACATCGAAAACTTTTTTTCCAACTTATAATCGGTCTACCGCAGTTTTTAACTTTTTATTCTTTTCATTGAAAGTATTTTAACATTTCAGTGAAACATTTGTCAATCGTTTTACACTGAAACTTCATCTTTTTTTTCTAATCGCATTGTAGATTAAACTTTTTTACGTGTCCTACACTGCTCTCTTCCTCTTTTTTCTTTTTTCTTTCTTTTTTCAGTGGTTGTCCATGAATATCTTAAATGCTGTTTTCTCAAGGATTATTGCCGCTTGCAAAAAAAGGGAACACACATTTGACCTTCATTTAAAAAGCGGAATTCGATGGACACAAAAAAGAGACAATGTTTGTTTCTTTTTCTTTATTGACTGATTTTTTTAAAAAAAAAAGAAAACGAAGGCAATTTCACTTTTTTATTCTTTTTTCGAAGAAAAAAATCTTTTTTTGAATATTTTGTAAATGTTTTCATAAATGGTCATTTCTGGGATAAACTTATCTCTTGTTTCATGGTGACCTGTAATTCCCCACAATTCCAGCAACAGAAAATGCGCCAGATAAAAATGCCAATGAAGGGAATGAAAATGCTGATAATGCTAACGTAAACCCCCTTTCCACTGAAATTAACGCTGGTATTGCATTTCTATCTAGGGCTGCTGGTGAACTTGCTGATGCTATTACTGGTGATAAAGATAATATCCAAAATTTAATTCTCACTTCGGGGGCTCAAACTTCTAGAATTAGAAATCCAAAAACTGCTGCTGCTGGCGGTCAAGATACTCCAACTCTTGTTCCTCAAACTGGAACATGAGTTTAAAAATGTCCTGTTATTCGATTGCAGGACATTTTTAAAAGTTGCGTTTAAAAAAAAAAACGGCAGAAGCGCTTTTGTCAAAAGTAAAACTACTACAGTTTCTGCACTGTCGTCTCTAAGTTTAATTTTGTTTAATAATAGTATCATACAAATTACAGAGTTTTATCAGCGTTAAACAATTACAGTTTTCTTTTTGTTCATTTAAGCGACATAGTTATTTAATTCAAATACAACATTCAAAATGGTATAAAGCTTTAATGCATGGTTGCATCTGTTTATGTTTTCTATATATAATGCAGTACACCAAAAATAGATATCTTTTTTTGGACATATAATCTCTTTCAAAAAGATTTATTTTGTTTTATTTCCTTCCTTTTTTAATACATTTAATTGCAACTTCAACCAAAAATTTCGTAGTCTTTTATTTTATAAAAAGAATTAATTAAAAATGGTGACTTTTAAAAAAATTAACAAATTATATTTTTCTAAATAGTTACACTTCGGAAGTTGTAATTTTGTACTGCTCTATGAAAAATGTAGAACAGAAGCATTTTTCTTTGGACCTATAAATGCATAGGCATAAATTCCTGCACACACCGTTACACCAAGTGATCCCAATGTTATTAGATATGGCCCAATATACCATGACAGTGGCTTTTCAAGATTCTGAAATGTTGTTTTTTTAATTTTCTGTGTTATTACAGTTTACATTGATTTTAAATTGAAGAGTTGAATTTAAACAATTGAAAAAATAAAACAAAATAAAATAGAAATTTCATTTTGTCTGAACTTTTTAGGTTACTGTAAGAGAAAGTTACTATAAATTGGTGTGAATTACCATATACGTAATTTTGAGATATTTTCTTTGGGCTGTTTATTTTCTGCAGAGATATTAAAGAAGCCAATTTTTTTTCGCAGAAAACAGACATCTCCATTATTTTTTTCCAATTTTCTTTACATAGTATTTTAGAAACTTACCAACGGAATAAATCTGAAAAATAAGCTTGGACAAAAATCGAATAGTGTTGAAGAGATTACAATAAATAAAGCAATTGCATTCAACCTTTTTTTTGTTTTATTTTCATAATTATAAGATCCATTATAATGGCATCGAATAAGAGCAAATAAAATAATTCCAACAAAAATATCGATAACTGAAATTGCCATTTTTTGTTTAGTAAAGTTTAATGCCGTTGTTGAACCAACAAGACAGCCGCGATAATAACATGTCGTTGGCTGATTGGGTGGAATTAACTCAAATGATTTATTTTGCCATATTGCCATTCCATAAATTATTAGCAATGTTACAGCAGTACAGCATCCCAAAAGTTTTTGAAAATATATTCCATATTTTATTGGATATCCAATTGTAAAACATCGATCAAGGCAAAGAAAAATTCCCATAACAGAATTTAAGAATAATAAAGTATCAGGCAAAACGCCAAATAAATATAAACATCTTTCGTTGTACAAACTTTCATTTGGTCTCCAAAAAATTATAAGGTAAACTGTATTGACAAAAGAAAAAAACGACCAAATAAAAATATATAAAAAATATATTTGCAAAATTGGTCTTAATTTTATACGTTTTAAACAAAGAAATTTATAAAATAAAACATTAATTGATGAAATTAAAGCTATCAAAGATAAAATCATTACAACAATGTTATGGATTAATGGAATCCATGTAATATAATCCATTATCAAACAAGATCTCTAAATTAAAATAAAGAAAAAAATTACAATTTTCCTTTTTTTGTACTATTTTTATATTAATTTTAACAAGCAATGACTCCTTCGAAGTTTTTCAGGCGAAAATTCTTCAAAAACCCTTATAATCTTCACAAAGGTGACAGAAATATGAAAATGCTTGTGCATTCACTGTAGAAAGTTTTTTTAATTATATTTTATTACATATCATAATTTCTAATGGACACTTGTCTTATGTATTTTTACACACTTGATTCAAGTTCAATTATCTTTTTTAATTATTTGAAATATAATTCATACGGAAAGGGAAGGGGGAAGGAAGTTTACTGTATGAAATGAAGATTAAATGAGCAACTTTTTAATTATTTGGTAATATACAAAATTAAAACAAAGTACTTTACAAAAAAATATATAAAAATAAATAAGCTCTGAACACTCCTAGAAAAAAGAGTTTTCGGGATTGTTATTATTTCTATGAAATTGTATCCATTTTTATACTTTTGTTCAAATTTTTTTAAATCTGCACATTATTACGTATACTTTTATTGGTGTTCGTTTTACACAGTATCTAAATTTTGGTTATTGGAAATAACGCGGTTGAGTTTGAACCGATTAACATAGAGACGTGCAGAGATAATTTGCGACTTTTCGTTTTCTATAATAAAACGTTGACCGCTCACTTTCGCGCATTTGTTTTTTATTTCAACTGACTCAGAAAAAAGTTCTGCATCTGATAGGCACAATTTCAAATTGGGAAATGGAGGGGGAAAAAATTTGGATAAAAAAATTACGATATTTTCATTTTTTCTTTATCAATTATCATTTTTATCAGCATTTAACGTAATATTTTTTTTACCAATTCGTATTAATATTAAGATTCTGCATTTTTTGGTATCAAAATTGTGTTTATTGCACAGCTTCGAAAAAACGGTGCACTAGATTAGCAAAAAGCACTTTTGTTTCTTTTTTAAAAAAAGATTTTGGTATGTTGCAATCCTTTTTATCTTTTTGTTATTTTGTTTTTTAAAAAAGTAAACAATTCATAAATGAACTATTTTATATTTTTATTGAAAATAAAAACAACAACAATCTTTAAATAAAAGTTTCTTACACAATTTTGAAACGCCACATATAAATTCAAATAACTGTTAATGGATTTCTTTTGATTTCCAAACAATTAATTTCAATATTACGTTTTAAAAAGAGAAGATAGCATTTTTGAAAGACGGATGGAATTTTTGCATCTTTGAAAAATGAAACAACAAACGCTCGATATGGTTTAATAAAATACAGCAGATTTAAGGATTCTAAAAAAATATGCAAATGTATCATTGATGAACAAAATGGAGTAATCATTGAACCCCATGAAACTTCAAGAAATAATAAACATAAGAATAGCTGCCCTGGAAGCATTAAAAAAATTGTAATAATTAAAAGTTGAACCAACATTGCTCTGAAAAACAAATTTTTTGTTTATGGTTACTGTATTATACTGAAATTTAACTTTTGATTTTTTAAAAAAAAAGTTTTACATAAATTTCAATTGTGGCAACCATGAATTTCAAAAAAAGATCACTTGACCATTTGCCTACATGTGAACGTGCCGCTCAGAAGAATCGTTTGGGGGATCTGGCAATACAGGGCAATTCAAGAAATTTTCCGGTTTTCTTTAGGGCTGGCAAATCAGTACTCGGTTAAAGTTATCAAAAAACGGATTGCGGGTTTGCAAATTACAAAAATAATAATATTTATGATGCTAATATGAAGTTATTCGGCACTAATGCAGTATTGCACCCCCGCTTTTTTTTTCATTCACAAATTTGCATAATAACAGTGAGTTTGTACTGCGAATTCAAAAGGGTGGGCGGGTGGGTAGAATATTCTGAGAAAACAATTTTTGATTTCCACGTGCCCCTTACTGCAAAAAAATAATCACAAAATATGTGCTTTTATAAGGGATTGTCAAGAAAGCATTTGACCAAAAAAATGAGGGGTTACCTTTTCCATCAACTTCTAGACCTTCGGCAAGACATTTTCAACGCCTAACATTTTACATCTGGGGCTATTTTCGACATTTTAATACAAATATTGGTTTGCACATTTGACTTTTGAACCTAATGAACCATAATAAATTCTTTTAAGCAATTTTTTATAAAAACAAAACATGTCATTTCCTTTTTCGCTAATTCATTAATCTACGGTATTAAGTGTAGTAATGTTTGAAAGTAGTCGAACATGTGTATTAAATAACACCTGTCTGTAGGCAAATTATATTTTATAAATATACTTAACATTTTTGTAATTGTTGTTCATTTTATTCATAGAAAAAATTCAAAATTTTTAGCGGAAAAAAATAATAAGTTAAAGATTGAATATTTTCTACTTCCTTTTTTTAATTCTATTTTTACTCTTTAGCAATCAAGTTTTTTTAAAGTAAGAAAAAATAAGGTAAAAGTAAAAGAAATGCAAAAAAAAATTTTTGTCTCCATTTTAGCAAGTTTTTGTCATGCATGTTTTCAACTATGGAGAGTTTAATGGTGTTATTAGTTTTTGTTTAAAAAAGATTTTTGAAGAAATAAAACGCTATTTTTTTCAACTTCGAGGACCCCTGTCCATTTTGAACTTGCACCCCATTTAGATTGATTTTTAAGGGTTTATGATGTGTATTTTTATACACAAAAGTGCTTCTGATAAAACAATACACAGGGAGTAACTTGAGTTTTTTTGTGAGATCAAAAAAACTGCCAAAAATTGGCATTTTTTCCAAAATTTGATATTTTCAAGCTCGTGTCCCGNGCATTTTTTCCAAAATTTGATATTTTCAAGCTCGTGTCCCGGAGTTTCCAGGTTTGATATGGGTTCAAAAACCTTTCCTTTATTATTTTTTAACTCATATTTATATGTGTGCAAAGTTTCAAGTCGATACGATTAAATTGAATTTTTGTCGTTGGACAGATTTTTGATTTTTGCTCGAAGTTGAAAAAAACAGCGTTATAATAAGCAATTTAATTCATAAACAAATTTCAAAATTACGCAATTCGGTTTGCAAAAAACACGTTTTGCCAAAAAAGGAGCTTTATTTGGAATATTCTTTTAAACTGATACAAAATAGAATTTAACTAAATTTTTTTAAACTAAAGACTTACTTAAATGGTAGCGCAAAAAGTGCCACAGCAAGAAGAGCAATAATTAAGTAAAAGCTTCCATTTGAAAGAGATGGATAAAAGCCAACCATGGTTGGAAACATTTCTCGTAAAATATGAACAATTGGAACATCGGCTTCTGATAAATCCAAGACATGGCGGACATCTAAATCTTGGATCCAATATGGCACTGAAAAAAATAAGGGTAGTTAAAGTATTCCAGAATGTACCAAAATATGGCATCTTGGATAATCTTTTTTTTTGCGTTTTTTTAAATTTGGATATTTTATTGTTACAGTAACTTTCGGCGTGGTAAAAAAAGGGAATAACAAAATTTGACATTTTCGTTAACTTTTTTTAGTTTGAATGATTAACAGTAATTTCTGACAAGACAAAAGACAGACTTAGTCGAAAAGTGAGTAATTTCTGGAAAACTTAGCTGAAAAGATGCCGAAAAAGAGTAAACAAAATCTCTAAATTAAGCGAAACCTTGACAACAGTTAACAGAATTTTGGCATGATACAATCCATAAACTGACAAAAGTTGCGCTATTTTGATAATGAATGCCAAAATAACGAAAATAAAATGTTTTATCGTTTTTTTAAAATTGAATAATTAACAGAAACGTTTAACAAAAAAGAAGAAAAACGTGGTCGGAAATTTGTTGGACAAGCTCAAAATTGTTTGATACTTCTTTTTTTTGTTAAACATTTCTGTTAATTATTCAAATTTTAAAAAATGATAAAACCTTTGGTTTTCGTTATTTTGGCATTTATTATCAAAATAACTCAATTTTTGTCAGTTTATGGATTGTATCATGCCAAAAAAGACTCGAACACTGAGAAAAAAATTCAATGTGCTACAGATAACGTTATCGATGGAACAAAACATATCCGATAATCTCAAACTTACCTGAAGCAATCAAAAATGATCCAAGAATACATACAATAAAAATACCATAAAAAAGTCGGCTATTTTTATAATTTAAATGAATAAAGCTATCTTGAAACAATGCCAAAAATCGATAAAATATTAAAAAAGCTTGTATGCATACAATTAACAACACAATTCCCGTTTCAACATACAACAAATAATATGCCATAGCCGGACTTAAACTAAATATTCCAAATGGGACACCAAGAGTAATTGGCCAAAAGAAGATTGGATGCCAAATATATGTTAAAACATTAAACATATATGAAGTTGCCAATTGTAGTGCCAACAAAATTTTATAATTTCCCATTTGTTTTCGCGAATGCTTTAAAATTACATATATCATTAGCGGAAAGATTAGGGTATTTAATACAGTAATAATAGTACCAAAAATATGACATGATGAAATTATTCGAGAATGATATAATTCTTCAAGTGTTAAATTTTCAAATCTCTTAAAATTATTTGGTCGAATTTGAATAATTCCTTCCAAGTTAATATTTATGAGTTGCATTTTTTAAAGTAAAAATATATTATCAAATGGAGAAAAAGCAAAACGTTTTTTGAAAAGTTTTTGTTTTTTAAAAGTTTTTTTTCTGGGGGTTAAATACCACACAAAAAAACATAAACTTTAATGACTGCAAAAAAATGTTGCCAGATGCTTTTTTTAACCAAATTTATTAACCAAATTTTTTCAGTTTTATAGAAAAAATTACTTCGAATAAAAAATGCGGCACTTGTTAGAAGTAATAAAAGCTTTATTAGTTGCTGGTTTATGGCTTATTATTCTTTAAAAATCATTACATTTTTGTTTTTTTTATTAAAATAAATGCCTGTGATTTGTTTAACAGTAAAAATAAAAATAAAAGTTTGTATTCAGTGCCCTGTTTTTTGATTTCAAAACCTCAGAGATTGTGTTTTTACAGGTGTTTTTTATGTTGTTTATTATGCCAAAAGAAAAAGCAAATAAACTAAATTTAAGACATTTGTTTGCAGGAATACACTGTGCTCTACAAAACTTGAAGACACTTTTTATTTCGCTAGAATTATGTTATTTATAAGTATTTTCTTAGACAGGAAAGTTTTTTCAATAAAAAAAATAAAATTATAAACAATATTCTGCCAGAATACATGTTAGGGTTGCGCATAAATAAAAAAAGAGACTTTCTTCTTTTTGTTTTTTGTTTGTGAAAATTATCAAAAAAATTTTTACAAGCATGCGGCTATTATTATGTATTCTTTAAATCTGACATTGTCAAATCCAGGAAACCAAATATACGGCATTACTTTCGGTGGATTTTTCATAAGTTTATCAATAAAATTTTCAAGCATTTGTTTATAACCATTTGTAGGAACATTGAAAAAAAGATTAAACATAATAGTTTCATTCTTCTAAAAATGTAATTGAAAGCTCAAAAAAACTGACAAAAAAAATTACCATAAGAAAATCAGAAATCGAAGAGAAATCAAAATTTTCTGTGATACCATCAAATTTTACATATCTGAGTTTTGAAAGGCGTTGAAAAATTTGAACCATATTTTTGACAGTATCCGTTTGGAAAACTTTTTCTGGTTCGATCCTGTAAAGTAGAAGTTAGAGTGACAAAGATACTGTGATAAACTCACATAGCAAATTCTTCAACGTTATGCAAGTTTTCAAAAAGTTTATCAACAGTAACAGGTGATCGATCTGAATGACATATTTGGCATTTAATTAGCGCAACAGTTTTACAAGTGCCAGAAGATGTGAGAATATTGTAGTTGTCCAAAGTTAAGATTTGTGAAGCAATATTTAATATTCGAAGATCAGATTTGCAAAGTTTTGGCATTATTGACGAAAGCAGATTAACAGAATTATTAAAAGTATGAATATAAATAACATCATATATCCATAATTGAGAATTTTTCTTTGTATCGAGATATTCTTTATCAGCCTGCCATTTATCACCAGTATCGGGGCAGAGCCATAAGTTTTTAACAGGAAAAACAGGACACTTTGTGAAAAAGTATTTACATGTTTTTATGAGTCTGTTCCATGCTTTTCCAGATGGATTCTTCAAAATATAGTTGATAATTGGATTACGAAATGCAAATTGTTGAGAAATCGGTTGACGAAAATCATTATTGAAAACGGACGACGTAGTTTTATTAACAGAAACAATTTTTTGAAAAAAAGATTTGATCATTTTTTTCCTGAAACGGGAAGATAAAAAAGAAAACGGTTATTACAGATCGTCACAAATGACCGAATTTCTATTTTTTTGCAATGCAAAAAATTGTTACGTATACAGAAAAAAAAACAAAAATCCGGGTTACAATCAGTTAATTTGCTTAAAAATTTATTCCAGAAGAATATATGATATCTTAATTTGAATGATTTTTTCGTTCACAAAATCTACTACTTAGTCAATTTCTTGAATCTTTAACAAAGC
>CABFKP010002687.1:0-11566 GCA_901779475.1 Panagrolaimus davidi
TTTTTTTGCAACTTCCGACTTTCATATTTTTTCCTTTTTCAAAATTGTGTTAAAAACGTCATAAAATCATATTTTTTTGTGATGACACAACAAAGTCCAAATTTGGATATTTTCCAAAATTTTATTTTAAGTTTTTTGATTTGATTGCTTAAATTTTATATAATATTCTGAGAGCCATGTGTGTTTAAAGTTCCGGATACTGAAATATGTAAGTTGATGTCACTTATAAATTTTTTGTTGATGTGATTCATTTCTTTTTTAAAAATGCAAAAAGATTATAAAAATTGAGTGAATCTGCTGAATTATGGCTTCTTTCTTGTTTGATTATAAAGTTTTTATAGTCTTTAAATGGGAGGGGAAGATATTTCTGAAGGTCTAGAAAATTTATAAATGATGTAGCTTTGCTGGCCTCTATGGTTTCAAAAACTTTTTTTTCGATGTATCTGACATCCTTCATAAGGTTTTTTGTTCTTTTTTAAACACATTTTGAATTTTTTTTATAACATAGTGTTCCTTTCTGCTATGACAAAGTATGATAGTAATCGCAATTTTGCAAAAATAAATTTTACGATTACTATCATTTCCATTTTAAAGAAATCTTTTACTATATTTTTAACAAAAATAAATGAATACAAAATTATAAAAAGTTAATGATCACCAAAGTTTAATTGTAGCAAACATTTGTTTTTGATTTGTATCCTAATCGCTTTTACTTTCGGCATCGATTTATGGCATTTTGAACCTTTTATTAAATTTTCCAAACTACTTTTAAAAAAATGAAACATGTGAAATATATACCTTTTGAATTTTAAATTTCAAAACCACCAAAAATCTTTAAACACCACATTTTTTTATGTGTTTTAGTAACCAAACATGTGTTGTTTAAAAAAATTTGATTTAATGCAAAAACGTGTTCCATTTTTCAACTTTTTTTTTACACGATGCCTCTTTGTTTCTTGGCAACCTTGTTTTCCCTTTTTAAAAAATTTAAATTTTGACCAAAGCTTTTTCTCATATTTTTTCATTTTTTGTTCTTTGTTGAAAAATATACCGAAACTGGTGGCTGTTTTTTCTATTACCCATCTTTTTTTTTGGAAACTTAAAATTGTTTTTTTTTGATAATCCCGCGGGAAGAAAAAAAAGGGAATGTTTCTTTGCCAATAGCCTTTGACTTTTTTTTAAAAAAATTCTTTATCCTTTTTCATTGTCTGCAACTTTTTTTTTCATACATTTTCTTTGAAGATTAAAAAATGAAAGAAAGAAAGATCACAATTCATTTTTGGCATTCCATTGTTGGGAGAAAGCTTCAAAGTACAAAAACATCCGATATCTCATCATTTTCATTTTTTTGTTGAACTCTTTTTTAAATACAAATTGAAATTTGTTAAAAAAAATTTTATTCTTTAGTCTCTCCCTTTTTCCGTTTGAATGTTGCGCAACTGACCAAAAGTTTCCGATTCTTTCCTCAACTTTTTTTTCTTTTGCTTGTTGTTGTTGTTCGAAAAAAGAAAAAAGACGAAAAATCTAAATTGGACCAATTGTGAAAGTTGGTCAGTTTTTTATCCATATATGTATTTTGGAAGATGAGAAAAGGCGTTAATCACATTCTTTCTATTTCACTTACTTACAACTTGAAAAAAAAAGAAAAATTCTTTGACATAAAAAATGTAAGAAAATGCCATCCAGAAAAAAAAAGAGAAATGGATTATCTTTTGCTTCTTTATAGATTATATTTGATTTTAATAATAATTTTAAATTAAACATAATTTTTTTCTATAACATAGTGTTCTCTTCTGCTATGACAAAGTGGGATAGTAATCACATTTTTCCAAAAATAATTTTTTTCGGTTACTATCTTTTTTTTCTAAAAAAATTTGTTACTACATTTTTAGAAAAAAAGTCTATTACTCCCACTTTTTTAATCACATTTATTTGTTTCTAATCTTATTTTTTTATCTTTTTCCAAATTTTAACATTTTAGACTGTAAATTTTATGACAAATTTTTTGAACAAATTTCATAAAATTAATAAAATAAAATATTACCGGTTAAAATAATTTTTTTAACATTTTTATGTTTAAAAAAATATTATAGAAAGACACACTATTGTGAAAATTGTAATGGGTACATAAAAATGTGTTTATCTTATACTTTACTTCAAGTCTCTGAATCATAATCTTTTTTGTGGAAAATGAAGTAGTATTTTTTTCTTTCTTTCAAAAACTCATCTTTAAAAAACAACTACTAAATAATACTAGGAATTTATTTATACTGTTATCTTAAAAACAGGTGACTAAGTAATACTAATTTTTAATTTTCTAATTGATTTTTTTAAATTTTTTATGAAATTTTTATTTTTGGTACATTAAAAATGCCGTGTGTTATTTTTTGAATTATATTCACCTTTTTGTAAAATATCTTCGTAATTTTGTTTTTCATTGCAAGCAAAATTTTTTCTGTTTTTAATGTCTAAAAAACTATTCTTTGCTCAAATTTTTGACTTTTTTGCTTTTTATTTATGCAAACAAATTCTGCAAAAAAGACTCATCAAAAAAATGCAAAGTGGAAAATCATAATTTTCATTAATAAAAATTCTTTAAAAACTCATGTCTCACTTACCGTAATTCATCTTTTTGAATTAATAGCATCATCGCTATTTTTCTTTTTTTTTGTCAGGTATTTAAGTGCCAAAGCTTCCTTCGGTTTTTTTCTTGGTTTCTAAGTAATTTTTGAAAAAAAAAAACACAAAAGAGTTCAAACCCTTCAATTAGAGGAAAAAAACTGGAGGAAAATAGACGGCGTCAAGGACAACAAAAAAATTTTAAAAAAAGGGCCTTTGAAATGAAAAAAGCCCCTCTATTGTTTTCAAAGATGTCATATTTTTGTTTTTAGTAATAATACACACACACATTTTTTTCGGTTTTTGAAAAACAGAAAAAGAGGGGATATAGTTGAGAAGAGTAAAGTTATGCAACAAAAAATGAACTTTTTTACACGCCATTGAAAAGTCATCCCAAAAAAAATAAGAAGAAGCTGATGGAAAATGAAAAAAAAACACATGCTCAAGGAAAAAAAGGGATTTTCTTTGGCTTCTTTTCGACCCAGTATTTTTTATGCGCAATGTTGATGATGTTTGTTGGCGGTCGTCTCGGAAATGGGAGAGTGAAAGATTTTGGGGGCATAAATTTTTTAAAAGGCTTCTTCCTTAGAAATAGAAGGAAGATAAAAAAAGAAAAAATGTTAACAAAGTTTTTTTGTTGTTTTTTTAAGAAGTAATAATAATAATGAATGTCTAGTCGAGGAAATTAGAAGTCTTAATGACAAAACTAGAAAATGTTTTTAAATTAGTTTTTAAAGTACTTTAGACTATTTTTGATATCGTTTTAAAAAACATAAAATGCAAAACTAAACAATTTTTGTTTGTTGTTTTAAGAATGTAATTTTGCTTCGATTTTTGAAATTGTTATTACTCTTTTTAAATTTTAAATTTAAAAAAAAACGTTATTGGTTCAAGAATTAAACATTAATCATGTTAAACATAAACTGCTTAAAAATGACTTTCAAAATTACTATAATTCTATTCTTCACGTATTACGCCTTTTCGATTACATTGAGTATTAAATATTTCTTATGACATTGTGTTCCTCTCTGATATGACAAACTGCGATAGTAATCGAATTTTTGCAAAATTAAATTTTTTGATTACTATCATTCCAACTTTTACTGAACATCTCTGTTTTTTGCTAAAAAAATGATTGCTCACCTCCATTTTTTTTAAAACATTTATTTGTGTTCCATTTTCTTTATCCCACTATTTTTTACCTCATCATCCATGCCGTACATGTTTGTTGACAAAACCTTTCTCTCTCTCAATTTCGTTGAAGAATATTTTACGAGAATTTCCGTTCCACAATTTCCGCTTTTATTTCATCTTCTTTTTTTTATAATCCATAAAAAACATTTTTTTAATTTTTATATTACAGGAAACTTCAAGCTTACAAGCTCTGCAAAAAAAATATAAAAAGATTTAGTTCCTGTTTTTTCCATGATTTTTATTTTATTTTATTTTTTGGTATAACACCCTGTACAACTTTTTATAACACCCTTTAAAAAAGGGTCATACATTTCATGGTGTATTTGTGTCATATTTTATTCTTATCTCTATTAACTACAATTAAATGTGTAATTTTATCTGGATCTTCGGATTCATTTGCAAGATTTCCAAAATGGGCTCAAACATTTGAAAATCAACTTTCATTTGAATTTCGAACAAAATCTTCTGCAGCTTTGCTGCTGTATACTGATGATGGAGGAGTACAAGGAAATTTTTATACTTTAACAATTGTGGATGGAAAATTACAGCTTGATTTTCGGCTTGGAGATTCTAATCAAGATGTTCTCATGGAGCGACCGGTACATAGCATTCGGGTTGAACAAGTTCGAGTTGATGATGGAAAATGGCATAAATTTGTTCTTTTTCAAGTAAGGGATTTTCAATGGTGATAAAATTTTTAAATTACTTTTTTAGGCATGGGAAAATGTTAAAATTCAACTTGATAGTACTGTACTATTTAAAATTCTTACCCAAAGATCTTTTGTTTTTGGAAATCTTCGAACAAATTCTGACGTCTTTGTTGGTGGCATTCCAAATGTAAGTGCCATTCCCCAATATGCAAATTTTACAATATGCAAATTTCTTTCAGGATGTTCATCAATTTGGTAAAATGTCATCACCCCTTCGACGGCATACAAAACGTTTTGCAGGTGCAATAAAAAATCTAGTTTATCGTTTATATCCTCAGGGTGTTAGTTCACCACAACTAATTTCATCCCGTGGTACTCGATTAACAGATGATGATTATTGTGCCTTAGAATCGCCAAATTCTGGTCGTTGTTTTTCAACAAATGATGGAGCATCGTGTGATTGTTCGTTCACAGATTTCAATGGGTATGATAAACAAATTATAAAATGAAATAAGAATGATGTAATACATTTTAGAAGAATTTGTGAAAAGCCAAAAACAGGACAGGCTTTAAGCTTTTTTGGTCATGAATGGATTGGATATGATGTAACAAATCATACATCATCGTTAATACAAAATCGATTTGAAAATATTAGTATACATTTTCGTACGGCACATCCAAACGGGTTATTATTTGTTGCTGGGGATAAAAGTGTAAGTTTAATCTTAAAATCACAAATTATTTATTTCAAAGATTAAAAACCCATTTTAAGCAGTTAATTAATTACAACGTTTGAAAAATGTTTTTGATTATTTTTTTCCATGAAAATGATAATAACAATAAAGTTGAATTTCAAATGTTTTGGTTACTATCAATGAGATAATAACAAAAATTTTCTTGAATCAATTTTTTGGTGTTACTATCGCACTTTGTCATAACATTGGGGAACACTATGTAAAACAATTTATAAAATATCTGACCGAATTTAGCATTCAAAATCAAGATGATTTTACCTTGCTAAAAATTTGAAAAAAAATTTTATATTAAATTAATTCTATTTTAGTCTTATGTTCAATTAATATTAGAAAGGGGAGTATTAATAGCTGCATCAAAATTATTTGGAACTGAAAAACGAATAATTCGAATGTTTAATAAAAAGAATCAACCTTCAAGATTTGATGATGATCAATGGCATGAAGTTATACTGTATCGAGATGTTGAATTGGTAGGTTTTAACGTAGCTTTTTTTTGCACAGAATTTTTACAAATCACTAATATTACCGTCTTATATTATTATTGCATTTTTAACACAAATTTTTAACATTAACATTTTTTAACATTTTTTCACTGGTTTTAACTCTTTTTTAAGACAACAACAAAATATGCGGCAGTTAGTGTAAGTTTTGTGCTCCAAATTGGAGTTTGAACTGCGTCCTGAGTTTTGATTTAATTTGAGTGCAAAAACTTTTTCTTTCGTTTCATTTACCCTATTTTTAGTTGCAAAATATGATTTTAATTTTTGACCTTTGCTGTGTTTTTAAGTTTTCTGACATACATTATTAGTTTGGACTTTTTCCATATTTATTTGTTTGAATTTTTGAATGCTTGAATAATTTAGCAGATTTTGGTTTCTTTCTTTTGATAGCATGATTTTGTTTGAAATATTTTTTTATCATTTCCAAAATTGGAAGTTAAAAGTACATGATATGAAAATTTGAAATTAGTAATTCTTATATAAAATTTATGGGAATTCATTAAAACTAATTTTTTGTAAAGTTTCAAAGTGATGTATCCAAACATTCACCGTAAACATTGAAATTTTTTTAAACTTGTTTTCCACTATTACCGCAACCATTGATTTTTCTGTTTAACGAAATTTTTCATTTTAACACTTTTTATAATTTTACTATCTTTTTTTTATCTTTCACTTTCACATCGCTTGTTTTTTTACACCTTTTTTATTCATTGCAGTGCTTTTTTTCTTCTGTTTCTTCTGTTTTCTTTTTATATTTTATCAAAAATTAAATCGTCAAATTTTTAGATGAAGTTAATAGTTGATGGCCAAATGGATGAAGTTAAACAATTTAGTGGTGATACAGAGTGGCTTGGAAATTCATTTTCGTATGTTGGTGGAGCATTGCCATATCGATCATATATCCCAGGATTTACACAACCATTTCGAGGTTGTATGAAAAAGATTCGCTATGAGGCTGATGCACAATTATTGGATATCATTGAACTTGCAGATCAAGGCTTTGGACAATCAATTATTCGAACTGGTGGAGATTTATCATTTTCATGTGAATCTGGAAGATTATCACCTGCTCCAGATGTGCTATCATTTAATTCTGGCACAGTCTCGGTTGCAATGCCAAAATGGAATTCACCTTCTGGTGGATCGTTAGGTTTTCAATTTCGAACTGGTGAATCTGATTCCTTGCTTCTTTTTCATGGCCTTCGAAAACCATTAAATCAAACACATTCTGATTTTTTGGCATTTGAAATTATTGATGGACATTTATTTATGGTTTTAAACCTTGGCTCTGGAACTGTAAGACTTCAAGCAACATCCCAGAGAGTTGATGATCCAAGAGTTTGGCATTCTGTACAACTTGAAAGGCTTGGAAGAAGTGGAAGTGTAATGGTTGATAATTTAAGAACAGATTTCTCAACTCCTGGTGTATCAGCAAATCTTCATTTGGATGATCCAATTTTTATTGGTGGAATTCCAAATGAATATGAAGCTCCGGCGACAGTTTGGAGTGCACAATTAAAAAAAGGATTTATTGGATGTATAAAAAATGTTCGAATTAATGGAATAAATGCACAAATTTCAAAATATTTTAATGAACAATCTGATAATTCATCGAAAGAAGGTAAGCATACGATCGAAATTACGATTTCGTAGGGTCCGAAATACTGAAATCGAAATTTTGATTTCAGAATTAAAAATAATTTTAATATTTCGATTTCTGGCAGAAAATTTTTTAGTATTTCGATTTAGCAGAAATCTGGCAAGCACAGTAAAAATTAACAAATATTTTTCATTAAAAATAAATTTGAAAAGTTTTAACAAAAGCTAAGCTTTAAAAAATGTAGCAAATTTGATAAAATTATATTTTGCTAAATTTTTGCTGATATGAAAATTTTTTTTTCACATTTAGTACCCAAAAAGATTATGTTGATTATGACTATGGCACACACAAACTTTTAAGTTTGTGTAAAAAATGCCATTTTCAAACGTTTTGTAAAATTAATTTTCAGAAATCTCACTTGGTTGCCCATCTCTCAGTGGATCAGATTATTGTGTAACGGATCCATGCCAAAATGGTGGAATTTGCCGAAATGGACATACTTCTTTTCATTGTGATTGTGCAAAAACACATTTTGAAGGCCCCCGTTGCAATGATGATCCAGCTGTTTATTCATTTGCAAGACGGCATGGAGATGCCCCTCGAATCCGCTTACCGCAACAAAAATTATCACAAGCAGAAGATGTTGAAATTAAATTTCGAACTGAAGATTTAAAAGCTGTTTTAATTGATACTGGAGCATTTAATGCAACAGATAGATTTCGATTAAGCTTGGATCATGGAAGGCTAGAGCTAAAAATTACAATTGATGGAAATCGGCAATCATTCGGATGGGGCGAAGGATTAAATGATAATCAATGGCATACAGTTCGGGTTCAAAGACGTGGCGAAAAATTACGGTTATTTGTTGATGGAAAATGGGAGAATCATTGTAAGTTTTGGCACATTGAATTTTGTAGAAGGACTTGGATTTCATATATCCCTCCTCCTGTAAAAACAATATTGAATAATAAACTTCCAAAAATTGATATCGAAATTTGTCGAAAGATTTCAATTCTCTTTTCATATATGAAATCTCATCTCGAATAGGATTTCATATATCCAATCGAAAGCAATAAAATCGAAATCAAAATTTTTTGAAAATTTTGGAAAAAATTTTATATTGAAAATTGTTGAAGAATTTCACTTTCAATTTGACAGTCTCACGATCCCCTAATCCAAATGGATATCATATATCCCATTAATTCACTAATTTACAGATATCCTACCAAATGGTAAAATAGATTTGCATATTGATGAACTAAATGTTGCAGAACCATTACAACCATATGAAGGTGAATCTGAAGAATCCATATCCAATGATGATTTTGATGGAGATATAATTAAAGCAACTTTTAATGAGATCGACCTTCTCGAAGAAGTCCGCCTTCGACAAAAAGATCGAACATCTTCAGAAGAAAGATCTGAAGGCCAAAGACTAAAACATCGAAAAGTTAAATCTACGACTGTTTGGTTTGATACAAATGAAGGGCATCTTGCATTTTCACTTTATCGAAATACAACCCAAAATGGAATAAAACTTGCACTAAAATTTCGAACACTATCAAAAAAATCTTTAATTTTTATTATTTGGAATGAAAAAATTATTGATAGCGAATTAATTTCTCTGCAATTAATAAATGGTCAACTCCGACTTACCCGAATTTCTGGGAATCAACTTTCAACTTCCACCATTAAAGGTGAGCAGTTGAAATAAAAAATGAAACTGTTCAGATGTATAAATAAGATTCCTTAATTTTCCAGGTAAAAAATGGAATGACCTTAAATGGCATACGCTTCATTTGAGTGAACTTTTAAGTGGTGGCTTAAAAGTTTCAATTGAAAATAAAAGTGCCGAAATTGATGGCACGTTGCCGGCTTTTCGATTTTCTGGAAAATTATTTTTGGGTGGATTGCCTTCTGGAATTCCATGGCCTACGGGGATTACTCCAACAGAAGGATTTCGAGGTTGTATGGCAGCTTTGAAATTTGGAAATGAATTATTAGATTTATGGAGTGATGCAGAATCTGGGGTACAAGTTGAAAAAGGTTGTCGAGGTTTGTTTACTTTTTTTTAAATTTCGGGGTCTACAAAGTTCCGATATTTTGATATCCTTTTTTAAAATTTTTCGAAGGCTTAAAAATGGTTTGATTGACACTGATTTGACTTTAAGATAAAAATAGAGAGATTAAAAGCTCCTTTTTGACACGGCTATAACATGTCAAGTGCTATATTTGCATAATCTGGATTAAGCTTCTTCTTTTGGGCACAGCCAATTAATTTTAGTTTAGTGATTTTTGAAATCACTATTATTTATGCTTAAATCAAAATTTACATATATCCCTCAATGTCCCCCTTCTTTTTATTTCCTTGCTTTTTGCCTTTTTCTTCTATTTTTAGTATTTGTATTATTATTGTTTACCTTAAAGCCAAGCTAATATCCTGTATATTTTCATTTTCTAATCCTGACTTATTTCA
Source organism: Panagrolaimus davidi (assembly GCA_901779475.1). NCBI lineage: Eukaryota > Metazoa > Nematoda > Chromadorea > Rhabditida > Panagrolaimidae > Panagrolaimus > Panagrolaimus davidi. The sequence continues at coordinate 9,795 of CABFKP010002687.1, forward strand.
TAAATATTAGGTTTCACTTTCCATCATTTTTTTCAAAAAGTATATGTTTGTACTGAATTCAAAATTCAAACAAAAAAAGTATATTTTTATCCTTTTTTAAAAGCTTAAAATAAGAAAGAATCCCTAAGATTTTTTCGACATTTGACAGCTTTGCTTTTTTTTCAAAAATAAAAGTNTTTTTTTTCAAAAATAAAAGTTTCTCTTTTTTTACTCAATAAAAAAATATTCAAAGATTTTTTTTATTATTATTCGAACAAAAACGGAAGGAAAAAAGAGGAAAGAAGGCGCCAGGATGAAAGAATGAGAGAAGGAGATGAAAGCTGAATGCGTCTTTTTCTTCTACTATTTTTTCTTTTCCCGTGTGTCATTTCATTTTCTTCATTTTTTAGCTTTCTTACATCTGTAATCGAACATCAAAATGTTGTTTCTTCTTCTCTTAAAAGACGGACGGAAACCGAGAAAGAAATGGCATCACAATACTTTGTTCAAAACGAAAAAGTTGACGTATTTTGGCACATATGCGTTTTTCTTCTAAAATGGCAAAAAAAATTGCATGAAACTTTTTTTGCGCAAAAAAAAATAATGCCACACATGCAATATCGACGACGAATTTCCTGACCATTTTGCACTCTCTTTCTCTGTTTCCGTTTGTTAGCGTTTAAAAGCAGCTGAAGCTTTGAATGAATGGAAAACACATCCCTTGAGAAAGATTTGCTTTTTCTTTTTCTGCTTTTTATATCCCCTTTTGAGACCTTCTTTAAGAGGACAAAGAAAGAAAGCAAAACTTTTTTTTCTTTTTTTACACCCATGAAATTGGAAGCTTCATTGGTGACTATCGAAAGTTGTCGATGAGTCTCAAGGGAGATAAATATGAGTGTACAAAAATCGCACGCTTTTTTGAGCTTTAAAGAAAAGTTACTAGTTCGATGAAAGAATTGATAAGTTTATCTCCCTCTTTTTTTTGACAATACACAATGATGGAAAATTCGGGAAAATGATATCACTAAAAACAGCTAACACACTTCCTTATCAATCAAATATCTTAAAAGCCACGGCATTTGAAACAAAAAATGCTATATTGGAAGTAATGACTTTTATGACACAGTGTTCCCCAATGCTATGACAAAGTATGATAGTAACACTAAAAAATGGATTTTAAAAATTTGTGTTACTATCTCATTGATAGTAACCAAAACATTTGCATTTTTAACTTTATTGTTACTATCATACTATCAAAAATCATAATATTTAAATTTTAAACGTATTTTTCATAAAATCACTTAAAATAGTCGAAAATCTGTGAAAATATAAATAGCAAAAAAAATTCTATGGCACATTTTTTCTGTTAGTCCAAGTCGTTAGCTTCAAGATAGCATTTTTTATCAGATTCAGCCAGCTAAATGAAGTGTAATCCTCTTGAGTCTAGTTTAGTTTAATTCTACTTGATTAGTGTCAACTTTATAAATTCCTTTTCGTTTTTTCGGTTCAAAGATTTTCAAGTATTTACTCATTCTTTTTTTTCTTTGAAAAAAGGAAGCTAATTTGTATTTGAAAAAAGGATGAGAAGGAAGAAACTTGACAAGATTAAAATTTTTTGCATAAATTGGAAGTCAAACAAAGCTAATTTCTAGAATGCCGTTCTATTTTAAGGAAAATATTTTTAAGTAGTGTTTAAACTGGTCAAGGATTAATTTTAAAATAGGATAAACAAAGATGTCAAAGTACAGTAATAAATTTCGGTCATGAGTGGAAAATAAAAAACAAAAATTGCA
>CABFKP010002694.1:0-11563 GCA_901779475.1 Panagrolaimus davidi
AGGGTTGTCAAAGGGAAATTTCCCGATTTTTGCGGGAAATGAAATTAATTTCCCGCAATTTTGGGTATATAAATACCAAAATGTTTTAAAAATTATAATCTTTTTCAATTAAAATAGGTTTTTTTAGCTTTTAAAACAATCAGAACGAATTAATATAGGTAAAAAAAAGGCTCGTTACTCTTAAATCATGTTTTTTAAATTTTTCGAGTGTGAAATGTAAAATCTGAAAAATCGGGATTACGGTAGATTAGCGGGAAATTAACGGGAAATTCCCGGGAAATTTCACGATTTTTCTGATTTCCCGGGAATTTAACAACCCTAATTATGGTGAAATAATGTTTTGTCCTTGTACATAAAATCAAAAGACACAAATTCGCTCAAAATCAATTTTGTCTAAACAAACTTTCAACACGTTTTTTTCAATGATTTTTGTGACATTTTTAACTTTCTTTGAATCACAAAATATTTTACTTCCCACTAATGGCTTTTTACTGAACTTTACTAAAAAATCAATCTTTACTCTTTTTTCTTTTGGTTATTTTTCTTGAATAATTTTATGTCTTTTTTCTATTTTTAAATTTCTTTTTCTCCTATTTTTTTGATTACTTTGTTTTTTTCGAACCTAAAAAGAAAGAAGATAGATACTTTTGTTTAAAACATTTTTCAAACAAAAACACAAAAGAATCATTCATTTTTTTATTATTTGATAATTTTTTTGTTTACGTTTTTTATTGAAGGAATTTTGACCTGTGTTTATCAGTTTGGGCGTTGTCATTCGATATCTCTTTCTTCTTATCATTTTATCATTTAATCAGTCATTATTTATCATTTGCGTACATTTAACGGCAAATTGTAAAATGATTTGTGTGCTGGCTTCAGATTCTTTTTTTTCCTATCCTATTTGTGTCTTTATATTTTTCTATTTATAGAAAGCATCAAAAGAAACTAATAGTAAAAAAATGAATTCCTTTGAATCAATCAAAAAACTTTCCAAAGTGAAAAAAACGAACTGGGGTGATAGTGATAGTAGTTACTGATGATTATGATGGTGGACAATCAAAGAATAAATCTATAAATGGGAACAGAAGAAAAAAAATAAAATTTATAGGTTTAAAAAATAACAATTCTTAATTAATTTTTCTTCTTCATTATTTTGAGTACATGCATCCCCTAATAAAAAAGGAAAGAGAGCAATGATACACTCTTTGGCGCCACCATCATTGATGTAAGGCGCCATTTGATGGATGATAAAAAAGAATTGAAAAGATTGGCGTAAACAAGAAAAAAAATTTTTTGCGCACGTCAACGACACCTTTTTTTTCGATTCTTCATCTTTCTCTCAAAAGTCCATTTCTCTGTTTTCTGATAAAAGACAAGTTTTTTTGTTATTGACAAAAAAAGAAGAAAATAATGGTGGGAGAATGACTCAGTTTCTTTAATCGCAGTGAATTCAAAAGACAAAAAAAAGAGATTCAATGAAACACATAAATTGAAAATTAATTAAATGATAAAAATATTACTGCTTTTGAGAAAAAGAAATAATGGAAACACGTAAATGAAAAATAATAAAAAAGTGGTCAATAATAAAGGAATGGACACCACTCCTATTGTTTTTTTGCTCTTTGATGTAAATCATTTTTGATTGCTTCTCTTTTTTCACGTAATTTTTTTTATTTATTGAATTTACCGAAAAAATGATAGATAAAAAATATCAATTTGTTTTTGTGTCTTTATTGAAAAAGAAAGAAAAAAAGGGATTTAAAAATTAATTAAAAGATCATGAGAAAATCAACATTTTTTTGGTGGAGATAAAAATTGATAGATAAAAAATGGATTTTTCAAGCAATGATTAACGTTTGGGAAAGTTTATTTTAGGATTTTTATCAATTATTTTTGGTGATAAAGATAAAAAAACGTTTTTATAACAAAAATATATTTATAATGGTTTGAAAACTTTGGAAATTTTTTGAACAATATAGTAATTTTATCATTAATTGATAAAAGATGTTAGCTCTTGTTTTTGATGAACATTAATTATTTGTTTCAAGACATAAATTTCGAATATTGATTGAATCATTGAATTCAAAGGTCTTTTCCCAAAAAAATATAATTATACAATCGTGTTAAACAGGTATTGATGAAAACATTTTCTTTATTGTTTGTTTCATTTCTTCTTTAGTTAATTAGAGATGGTTAATTGGACTTTTACTGACTAATTTAAAAAAATTAGTTTTTCTCAGTCCAAGGTTATAGCTTTTTGTTTTTGATAAAAATTATTACACTTTTTTTAATCACACGTTTTTATAAATAAAAGAAAATTGGCTAAAAGTACATTGCTTTTTTGTGTTTGAGAGATTCTTTTCTTCGGAGACAGTTTTTTGAATGTACAAAGGTATTTTGAAACACCTAAAAAAGTCTGAAAAATTACTGATAACCTTTTTTATGATTCTTTTGTAACATTTTTGAGATATTAAATTAAAAATCTGTTTTGTTGTAATAATTTTTAGATCAAATATACAGTATATTTTGTTATCAAAAACAGTTCGTTCCACTCAAGACTTCGAAAAAAAATAAAAGTTCAAATTTTATCTTCTTTTTTTATAACTTCCTTAATTCCATTTTCTGTCCTAATTTGGAATAATTCCAATATTTAAAACAGTAATAAAAATTAGTCTAAATTTTTATTAGTAATAAAAAAGCACAATTTTATGAATAATAAAAAAATCTGTACCACTTTTTGAAGAACTTCTTTGATGAACTTTTTTGTAAGAATTTTATAATAAAATATGACCATGACTGACTGGGAAGCTGATGATTTTATTACCCATTTCTTTATTGAAAAAAGGGAACATCGCTAAATACGTTTTTTATGTTCAAAATTCTTTTTTTTACACTTTTTTCACCCCAGAAAAAAATCAGGAGAGTGGATTTCAAGCAAAAAGAGATGATGATGGTGATGATCATTGTTATTTTTGGTGGTTAAGAAAACATTTTTATTACAAAGTCATAAAAATGAAAAAGTTTGAAGTGTCAAAGTTCTAAATATTGTTAAAAATTTTTGTTCAGGTTATAAAAATAGAATATCCAAAAGGTCAAACTTTTGAATAGAGCTACATTATATTTTATAGACAAGTTTTTAAACTTTTTAAAAAAAATATTTTCAATCATCAAAAAAGGATATACAAAATTTGCTGCAAAAAACACACGTAAGCAATTCACTTTTTTTTTCTGGCGCCTCTTAATTAAATAATTAATTGTTTACATTTAAAATTCTTTCTTTCTTTGATTTTCACAGTACATTAGCTCTCTCTCTCTTACATCTGAAAGAATATTCTGCTCTGATCTTTGTATCAAATTACATTCAAGTTCTTTTCTTTCTTTTGTTAACAGACTTTGAACACATTTTTTATATCTCTTTTTTTCAAAAAAATAAAGATATCAGAAAATAAAATGTGATAAATAAAAAAACGCAACAGATTCAAGTCTATTTTTAACTAGGGCAAATCCGTAAATAAACTCTCAAAGTGATAAAAAAACTTTATCAGATGACAGAAAAAATGGATGAAAATCATAAATTAAAAAATGTTTAATGTCTTTTTTTCGTTGACATAAAAAAAAGAAAGAGTTTTGTTTGTGTTTTGAGTTTTTGTAAATTTGAGTTTTTGAAAAAAAAAGAGTAAAAATTAAACTTCTAGGAAAAAAATGATTCGCTTCAACAAACATTTATTTAACAACCAAAAAGTAATTAACTGCTGACCTAGACGAAACCTGTGTAAATGAAAAGGAAGGACAATAGCGTGATTTTAATTAAAAATGTAAAAATTGAATTTTGTAATTTTTATTTGATCATTGTATTTCGCCTTTGCCCGTAAATTAGAGTTAACGTAACAAAGAAAAATTGTCAAAGTAAAAACTTTCATGGACAGTAATCAAAAATGGCTTCAATTTTGCATTAAAAGCTCTCAAAAATCATAAATAAAAGAAATAAGAGCGAACATCTTTGGCATTATCTATTACTAAAGTGCCATTACAAGTGTTACAATCAAAAATAAAAAAAGTACCCAAAAAATTAATTAAAATCTTGAAAAAACTGTAGTTTGACTTCGTCGAAATTAAATTTCTGAGAAAATTGTTCTTTTGTTACTTTTTTGTCTCCAACCTTTTTGTCTCGTTTTGTTTACCCATGAAAAAGCTAATTGAAGGTTATCATTGGATTTTGTCCTTAGAAACAAAAAGTTTCCAATTGATTAACCATTTGAAATGCAACATCTCTTTTTCATAGTTATCGAAAATCAAAAATCAACAAAAAAAAACTGACCACAAAAGTTAAGAAAAAAAGGAAAGTAATTTTTTCATTGTTTATCATTTTTTTCGATGTTTATTAACGTTATTTACTGTAACTCTGTTTTTTTTTTTACATTAAAATATTGCCACAAAATATGTAACAAAAAAGAAAAACAAGAAAAAAACAGGAATTTTTTATGGTCACCTTTTTTTCCAACTTCAAAGATCAACCAAAAAAACTATCTTTTTTTGTCAGGGGTAAAAAATATTATTATTCAAAAAAAAACAGAAGAAAAAATTCACAAACCTTTTTTTCGAGAAGAAAAAAATATAATTAAAAATAACGGTAATTGCTTTTGATATTTTTTTGATTATCGTATTTTGAAAGGTGTCCTTTTAAGTTTAATTGGAATTGCCAAGATCACCTTGAAGCAGACAAGTTTTTTTTATTGGGTATTATATTATTTTGGGAAAGTTCAACGGTTAATTCTTTTTGGTAAAAGAAAAAGGGAGCTAATTTTAGAGAAAGATTTATTGTTTATTGGGTTGAGAAAAAAATAGTAAAAATAAGGAAATATTTGGAAAATATAAAAAGTGTAAAGCAATGAAATAATTTTTGTAGAAATCAATTTTTAAGGGTTTTCTATCGGGGTTTCATACAAGGAAGTAATAAATAAATCCAATATGAAAGTAAAAAATTCAAATTTGGTGGAATACCAATGAGAAAAATCTATTTAAGCAAAAACCATAAAGTGCGGATACGAAATTATAACAAATGTCCCAAAAAAATTTGCATTTCTTTTGATTGTCAAATCGCATGGATTCAATTTAAAGGAAAACTGTTCTTACTGTTCAACTCAGTATTGGGTAAAATATTGTTCTTTTGCAATAAAAATATTTTCAAAAAAGTCAAAATTTTCGAAATTTGGATCCTGTAAAAACCAAAAATAAATATCTATAAATTCTATTTGATTCTGAATCCAACTTTTGAAAATCGTTATTGTTCAAATTTGATTTAAAAAATTTGGCAGTCAAAAAAATTAGGACTTTTTGTTGGAACAATCTGTAGTTTCCCGGCAGTCATTTGATCCGCCAAAATAATAGTCATTTTTTTAATTGAAATTAAACATTATTTTAATCACATAAAATTCAAAAAAATTTTTCTTACACTCAATGTCTTTGTCCTTTACAACTTGAAAAAGTAATAAGAATCAGTTTCAAAATTTTTCAAAAGCTATTTAAGAAAACTACAGTACCCTTTTTTGTTAAATCCTAAATTGCAACTTCTGTGTTTACCTTCTTTATTTACCATTACAGAAGTTTTACACTTTTCTCTATTTGTGACACCTTTTTGTAATTTCTTTGTTTTAAGTCAAAAAAGACATTCTTCTATTTATTTGTAATCAACAATCTTTCACATATATTTTTGCTTCTCTTTTTTTTCTTTTGTTACACAAACTTTTTTACTTACATCTATTCCAAAATATGTATAATAACAAAAACTGTTAAATCAACCAAAACATTATTTTTCTATACTGTTTTTTTCATTATAAACTTTGATCATTCTTTCTAAAACCTGAAAAAACCACTTTCTTTTTTTTGTTAAAAAAACGCTATTAGGCATTTTTGTGTACCAAAAAAATGACAAAAATGAAGCGTTTTTTATTCTTTAATAATAAGGTTTTAATCAAAAAAGAAAAAAAAACAATTTTTCGATGATAGATTAGTAATTGATTAATATTGGAAAAAGTGTAAAATCATTGTTTAAAGTAGTTTACAAAAGTCAAAAAAAGTTGAAGCATTTTGGAAAATTATGAAAAAAAAAAAAAACTTACAAAAATTGAAATTTGCAATAAAAATTGTTTTACATTTTTATCTTCTTCTTTTTTCAGTAATAAATGTTCAAACAAAAAATTGAGTCATAAAAAATAAACTTAAAAAAAGACAGATATTTAAAATTCTTTGTTTTACGATAGAAAATCGTCGTTAAACAAGTTTATTTAGAAAAAGTTTTTTTCGAAGTCATGGTCATCAAAGAAAAAGATGTTAAAATTTTTTTTGTGGTTTTCAATGTGCAAAAAAATTTGAAGAATTTTGACGACTTTTTTTCTTAAAAGCAAAAAAATGAACAAATTGGATTAAAAATTTTAAAGAACATCAACAAAAAAAAGACAGACGAAAAAAATTTGTAAAAAAACTACGATGTTTTTTTATGAGGTCATTTTACGTCAAATTTTGATTTTTGAATTCTTAAAGGGATTATTTTTTAATTTTAGGGGAAAGTTCAGCGAAGACAAACTTAAAAGAGATAGCAATTTAAAAATATTAGTATTTGCAAAATTTAAGTTACTTTCTTTCAATGATAAAATGATAGTAACAAAATTTTCCAAAATTTAAAAGTTTGATTACTATCAGCAAAATGTTTACAGCGAAAAGAGACAATAACAAAATCATTTGAAATATTGAAAATCTGATTACTATCACTAAAATGCCTTGAAACGAAAAATGACAATAACAAAATTTAACAAAATATTAATAACTGATTACTATCCCAAAAATTTACAAATTCTAACAATCCTCAAATTTATAGGCAGAAAAACTTCCACCAAATTTTTGGAAACATTTTGATCGAACTCTTGAACGGAATGAAGGATATGCAAGAAATACGTACAATGTTGCAAAAGAACTTCAACAATTTAATGCAGATAGTAATCGACCCTCTTCCATTTCATTCTATCTTCCACAAGGTTCCTCTATTCAATCACTTGTAAAGCCTTCTCGTCTTGTAATTTGGAGTTCCCATGATCCAACATCACTTTCAAATCCAATAATAAAGGTTAAAGAAACCGGACCAACGGCAGCTCCAACAACAACATGGAGAAGATTTATGTCTGCAAATTTTACAACAATTGTTGTATTTTCTGATTCAATTGCATTAATACAAAAAGGAGATTTTATAATTATTGAAATGCCGCTAATTTGGATGAATTCTGTTTCATCAATGAATAATGAAATGGAAATTGATTCAGCTTTAATTACAGAAGAAACTTCAGAATTAATGGTACAAATTTTAGCACCAGAATATGAATTTCATGTTGAATTTCCAAATGTTGAAATGAAGGTTAGTTATTTTTGGCTGTAAAAAAAATAAAATTTTTTATTTCCGAAATTTGAAAATTTTTAAAATTTGTCTCTCAATGAAATTACCAAAATCATAATTAAGGTTTAATCTACTTATTGGGTCCCAAATAAATTTTACTTAGGAAATTTGAAAAAAAATAAAATTTCGATTTTTAAAATTCACACCGAAAAACTAAAATTCAAAAACTTTCGTTTCAGAACCATTTACTTAGCGCTTTTTCTGCTTCCTTTCGATTACACCGTGAACGAACAGAACTTACAGTCTTTGACGATCAACTTGGAACTTCTATCCATGTTTTACCCCAAACTCGTTACGGCATCTATGATTATTCATCAACACATTACATTTATAAGAATTGCCGATATGAAGGCTTTTGGAAATCTGGTATCCCACATGGAATTGGTACAATAACATATTTTGATGGAAGAGAATATAAAGGAAGATTTATAAATGGAAATATTCATGGTTTTGGTGAAATGAAAATTCCTGAAGAACAAAAAGAACCTTCCCCATTGATGTCATCAGTCTTTTTTACAGAATTTCCTGCAAAAAAGACAAATAAATTTCATCATTATAAAGGTAAATGGAAGAATGGAAAATTGCATGGTCTTTCATTTATTCAATATGCAAATGGGGATACATATGAGGGATATTGTATTGGGGGACAGCCACATGGACATGGCGTTTATCGATCAATGGATTATAATGGTGGTCAACAGGTTTATGTTGGTGGATGGCATGGCGGGGTTAAACATGGATATGGAGTTTTGTCGTTGAATAGTAAGAGAATTAGTGGAGTTGAAATAATAATTAAAAGTGTTTTAGAAGAAAGATATCTTGGAATGTGGAAAGATGATTTGAGGCATGAAAAAGGTTGCCAAATTACAATTGATGGAGTTTTTCATGAAGGAATTTTTGATCGAAATCGATTCACTGTAAGTACATACCAAAAAAATGATAGTAAATTTAATTTTAAAATTTCGGTAAAAAAGATTACTATCCTCGAATTTGAATATAGTAACAAAATTGAAGAAAAAGTTAAAAACTTGTTACTACCATTTTTAAAATCCTAGTTTATTAGAAAATCATTGTTTCCCATTTTAGAAAGGAAGAATTGTATATCAAACAAATGAAAATGATACCCCTGCCTCATATGAAGGTGAATTTGAAAAAATCGGTGTTGCTGCAGGCAAGGGGGTACTTCGTTTAACTCCAGCTGATCAAATCGAAGGTATCATTCATGGCACAATATTAAGTGGGGAATTAAAAATCACAAATGCAACATACACAAGAAAAGATATTCGTCAAGCATTTCATATTAGTTTAGCAGATCTACAAATTGTTGAGTAAGTGTTAATCTTAAAAATAAAATTTTTAAAAATTTGCTAATCAAATTCTTACTAAAATTTTCAAACCCCTCTTTTTTAGTGAAGGACCTGTTGAAAGTCAATGGGCTGTAATAGCTGATATAAAATGGCAAGAACTTTTTGATCAATTTTTATTGGATGAACTTGGATTTGGTGAAGTTGGAAAAAGTGATGAAGAATTATGTAAACGAGCATGGGAGAGACTTTCATCAGGGCTTGAAAAAATAAAAATACAAAAAAATATTTCAATTGATGAAAGGCTTGAAAGGGTTCCAAATGTTTATGATGAATGGTCGTTGAATTATTATTCAACAGTTTGTGAATTTTGGAATTTGGTAAAAAATTCCTTTAATTTTATAAAACAAATAAACACATTTTAGTGCCTTTCAACACCCCATCATCCGATAAATCGATTAATAAATGGATTAGTTGAAATTTTTTGTTGTAGTTATAATAATATTGGAACGCATGCAATTATGTATGATTCGGCTGTGCTTGAATTTACATCATTAATTCAAAGGGCATATCGAGTTATGAGGTATAAATAGGTTCATTTGTATATTAAAGAAAAGGTTAAATTTTATTTTAGGCATCTATTTCCACATTTACCAACTGTTTCAACAATGTATCAATCAATTCCATTAAATTCAAATCCAACACAAATTGGACAAGAAGATGGTGCAAGTATTTCATCATTGGAAGAAAAAGATAATACTTCTGTTAAATCAACATCAAGGTACTGTAATTTTAGGAATTTTTCATTATAATTTCAAAACAATGGATCTCAAAAATTTATCATCAGTACCTCCTTTTTTGTGATCTCTTAACTAGAGTGGTTAAAGGAACTATCAGGGAAATTTCTAAATTTTTAAAGAAATTTTCCTAGGTATTTTATATAAAAAAATTCAACATTTTTAAAAATTTTATTGTAATTGATTTTTAAATCTTAAAAAAGCATACTAATGTAGCTACCTGCACGATTTTTTAAAACTTCTCCAAATGCTAATTTTGGTACCAAAAAACGCAGAATCTTAATATTAATACAAACTGGTAAAAAAAATTATTAGGTTAAATGCTGATAAAAATGATAATTGACAAAGAAAAAATGAAACTACCGTAATTTTTTCACTCGAATTTTTTGTTCCCCAATATTCCGTCTAGTTATTATGCCTATTAGATGCAGAATTTTTTTCTGAATCAGATAAAATAAAAAATAAATGCGCAAAAGTGAGCATTCAATATATTATCACAGAAAAACGTAAAAGCGCAAATTGTCTCTGCACGTGGCTATACCAATGCTTTAAAATCGTTTCGAATACAAAAATAACCTTTTACAATATTTTTAAAAAATGTCAAATTTTGAAAATTAAAATCTCCAAGAAATCAGGGAAAAACCCTATTTTTACACTATGTCTACTAAAACTAATATTTATGTAACAATTAACAATTAAGTTCACACATTTTTTTTAACCTAACATACTTTTTTTCACAATTGCTTACAATACCCTTTACCCCTTTTCAGTAAGCCATCAAGTGGTCAAGGTTCTGTTGGTCCATCATCTGATGATTTTACTGTTGCAACTCCATGCTGCGATTTTATTATTCATCATTTCTTTGGACAATGTTACGCGGAACTTTTTACAATGTATTCTGTAAAATGTAATGAAATGGATCGACGATATTGGGAAAGAGTCATGTTTTTAAATACTGCAACTGATGCCCGTTTACTTAGTTATCTTGGAGTTGAAAAGTATGTCGTCATAAAAATATAATATCGTTTAAATTTGCATATTTTTTATTTTTAAGAGGTCTTTGGCCAATGGATACTGAAAATACAAGCGATTTGGATAAATTTATGGTTCGAGTAACAGCAAGAAAAAAGTTTTATGAAACTGCAATTCATACTTTACAACGGCTAAGTTGTGAATTTAATCCATCATCGAAGTTATCAATTCTGGCTGAAACTTTTTCGGAAATTAGTGCGGTTGGTTTTTGTTTTTTTATGCGTATATAGAAAAGGTCCTAAAAGGAAATTAAAGCTTGTAAAGGGGGTTTTTGGGGTTAAAAAAAATCTAAAATTAGAAAAAGTGTTGAATTTCTTTTCACTTTTTGTCTTAAAACGAAAATAGTTTGCTTGAAATCTCTTTTGGTCTTTCGCGGAATTTCGAACGTCTTAATTCTTTTGATCTCACACGGATTTAAAGATTTCTGTTAAAAATTTTTTTTCTCTTTCTTTATATTTATTCTGTCTATTTTTAGAACTCTAAAATCACATCACCACTTTTTCACTTTCCTATTTTTACCAATAATCTTTTTATTACCATTTTTAAAAACTACAAAAATTATAAAACATACAAAAAAATATACACGTTCAAAGAAGTAAATTTTAATATTTAAAAGTACCAAATAAAATATTAGCGAATTTTCAAAGTTTAAAAATAAGTTAGTTTTGCAATTTTTTTGCATTTAATTTTTGTTTTTAAAAAACAGAAAGAAAATGCAACTCCAAGGTTTTTTAAGAAATGCTTTTTTAAAAATTTCATTTCTGGTCGCATTTTTCTAAAACCCGTTTTTTGGAAAAAAAATACATAAAAAAAAGGGAACAAATTTACATATTTTACCTAAAATAGAAATTTCTTAATTTTTAAGGGGTTTTGTTTAAAAACCAAAATTGGAATTTAAAAAAAATTTAAAGGAAAAAGGCAAAATCAAAATTAGATTTTGAAAGGCTGTGAAAAACACACAATAAATTTGAAAGAAAGCGTGTCAG
>CABFKP010002705.1:0-11562 GCA_901779475.1 Panagrolaimus davidi
TTCATTCATTCAAAAATGTTAAAAAAAGAAGTATGGACTTTGAAATGCTATTTTTAGATATTTAGTTGGGAAATTTTTTTGATAGAGTTTTTTTGAGAATGGAGGAAAAAAAGAAGAAAGAAATTAAGCGGTTTAATAAAATAATTCTAAAAAATTTGATATTATCTTTTTTTGCAATTTTAGCATTTTTACTATCATTTTTGTCTAAGTATTTTTTTCCCGAAATTTTATGTCTTTTTTTCCATTTTTTAACAGTTCATTTATTTTTGTAAATTTTGAAATCTTAGTAATTTAAAAATTAGTTTAATTATTACGTTATTTAAAAATTTGCATATTTGTTTTATACCTCTTTATCATTACTAACCACCTACCTTAATTACTACCGTAATATGATCTTAATCTTCAACCTATTTTTTTTCTCTTTAAAATAATAATTGCTTTTACTTTTTTTTCTCAAAATCTTTTTCTTTCAGCACAAAATTTTATTTTTTTACTAATGAAGTTTTTTTCTGCTAAAAAAATATTCTTTTACTAGCGGCTGCTGCTAATAAAGGCACATTTATTTACAACAAGTGCGCAAGATTTTGTTTTCTTAAAAATAGCTTTCAAAATTTTTTACTTTATTTTTCATAGTCCCATAAGAAGGAATGCGCAAAAACGGACGTGAGAAAAATAACAGATTTCATTTTTTTAATTTAGCATTTCCCGGGGCTCTCCATGGCAACAACTAACAACTAAGTTCTTATACCATAAGCTATATTTGCTTGTTTGCTTGACTTAACTGTGTTGATATTATTATTATTGAAAAGGGTTGTTGTATTTCTTTAAAAAAAATTTTTGAAAAAAAATAAAACAAATTGCATAAACGAGAAAAAAGGTGCGAGCAAAAGTACAAAAGATTAATAGGAATTTCAAAAAATCCAAAAGCTTTAATGAAAGATATACAAAAATGAGATAATCATTTAATTGAAAAATAAATAACATTTTTTTGTTTTTTGTAGGAGTTCCACCACCACTTCCCGGACAACCAGGTCCTTCGTATGCTGTTGATGCAAATGGGCAGCCAATACAAGCTTATGGGCAACCTGGCCCATATGGATATGGTGTACCACCTGGTTGGGGCGCTCCGCCACCACATGGATATCCACATTATCCACAACAACCAAGATATCCCCAACATATGATGTTACCACCTGGACAACAACCTGGTCAACCGGGTCAACCACTTCCACAACAACAACAGCAAATGCAAATGCCACCACAACATGGAATGCCACCAGGAGGTCCACCAGGGATGCAACCTCAGCAACTACCATCAAATGCTCAACCCCAACATCATCATCAACAACAACAACAATCTGGACGTCCACCAATGGATCAAGCATCTTATGAAGAACATCAAAGACAAATGATTCAACAACAGCAACAACAACAAAGACCAAATTCAAGAGCTACTACGAGTAATGCCGCAACCCCTCAACCTCCATCCCAATGTTCAACAGCTCCTGGCACTTCTGAGCAGCAGCAGCAACAACCTCAACCTTCAAAACCTCAAACTCCTGCTGTACAACCTCCAACATCTGCTGCATCCGCACCAGCAACTTCTCAAGCTGCTGCTCCAGTTTCTGTTCCGCCACCTCCGCCGTCTTCCCACCCTGCAACTTCAACAAGTTCAGCTGGAGCTATGCCACAAACTTCCGTCGCATCATCAGAAGCAGGAAATCAAAGGTAAGTAAAATAGTGAGAACTTTCTCATTTTAAAAAAATTTGGAAAAAAATTATGAAACGTTAAACAACTTCGAATTAAAAAAGTAAATAAACCGAAAAAATCATACATATGAGTTTTTTTTCCACCCATAATAAGAAAAATATGCAACAAGCTTTTCTAGGTTATCTCTTTTGAAAAATCAAAAAAGTGTTGAAAAAAATTGATTCCATTTTTTCGGGATTCCTTTCATCGTTTTTCTTTGATACTTATGGCTTTGGCGAAAAGAGAATTAACGCCAATTTACAACTCTCAAAAAAATAATTTTTAAAAAGTTACAACTGCTTTAATAGTTCTTTGTAAAGATAAGTCGATAATTATTTTTTAAAGAATGTCTGTTAAAGCTTCAAAAAGACATAAGTTTCCCCATGAGTAAGCTTTTCTAGAGCTAATTTAAAAAATTGTCGAATAAAAAATAAATGTTTTATCTTTTTTAGTGCCTTGGCAAATCAACTTGGACAACCACCTCCAATGGGAATGTATGGGCCACCCCCACAACATCCTTCGATGCAAATGTATCCAAGAATGCCATATCAGTCACAACAACATCCAGGAATGCCAAATGGATATCCTCAACAACCACCACCACAACAACCTGGAGTTGAAGGACAGCAACAACCTCAACATCCGGGAATGTATCCACCACATCCATCCCAACAACAAATGTATGGACAACAACAACAACCCCAAGGATGGAATCCACAAATGATGAGGCCACCAATGCCACAACCATCACAAGGATATCCTGGACAAGTTCCACCAGGGCAGCAACAACAACAACAGCTTCCACCGGGGCAAGCTCCACCACCTCAGATGCAACCTGGACAACAAGCCGGACAGTCATCAGCAGAATTTTGGGCGGCACAACAGCAACAACAACATCATCAAAGAGCTGCAATGGCTGCTGCGGCACAACAACAACAACATCAACAGCAACAAGGACAACAAGGACAAAAGAAGCCACCACATTTTCCATCAAATCAACCTCCGCCACAAGCTTCTCCTCAACCATCTCAAAGGCATCAGCAACAACCACAGCAAAATTCAAATGCTCCTTCATCTTCGATGCCACCGATGCCACAACCACAACAATCAAAAATGTTGCCTCCAAACGCATTCCCTGGTCCATCTCAACCACAACAAACTACTCCACAAATGTCAATGCATCATAGGCAACAACAACACCATCAACAACAAATGCCTGGTATGCCTGGTCCATCAAATCAACCCCCTCCACAACATCACCAACATCCATTGTTACAACAACATTTACCACCACCAATAAAATTTCCACCACATTCTGTTGAAGCAATCGCGGAGCAACATCTTGGACCACAAAGAAGACCAATGAAAAAATATACAAAAGATTTAATTGGAGTAAGTTTTAGCATAACGAATTTCACAGAAATTAAAATTCATTTTTAGGCACAACCTCGAAGAATTATGATGGCACTAAAATCAAATATTCATATGGAAAATGTATGGGCTTTAAATGCTCTTACAGTAATGCTCTATGATGATACAATAAATCCACCAACGCTATCCCCAGAATTTTTAAATATTTTACTTGAACATTTTCGAGCTTCTTTATCACTTGTATTTCCAAAAGCTTTTCCATTGGAAAACGCTGAATCTTCAACAACATTTCCAGAATCCGATATTAAAGCAGAAACAAGCTTTTGGGAACAAATAATTGAAGAGGCAAAAAAGAATGGTGAAACAATAAAAACAAAAGTAAAATTACCGCCAGCAATGAAAAATTCACTTGGAAAAGATTTAAATTCTATTTCACGAGGAGGAATTAAAGTTATTACAAAGGATGTTGAAATGCCAACAAAGTTAAAGGAATGGAAACAACCAACTCCAACAATAAAGTCGGAAAACAATGATAAAAAGAAGGATGTAATGAGTTATGAAGAAAAGCGGCAACTCGGACTTCCAACAGAAATCGCAACAAAAATTGCAGAGTCTACAAAAGAATTTATTAAACAAAATCATGTAAAATCTGATAAAATTAAATTTTCAAAATGGATTAATTCAAACGTAAAACATTTTGAATATGATGACGATGTACAACCAAAGGATCTTAAAAATATTGAAGACGAAGATGATGTAAGATTTTTAATTTAGCTGTAAGGGGATATATAGAATCCAAAAATTTTTTTAGGATGATAAAGAATATTATGATCATGAAGCTCCACTTGATTGTTCACTTGTACCTCGACCAATTGGAATTTTTCTTATCCCAGATACAATTCAATCATATTCTCAACTATGTCTTTCATGGTCAAATGTTATTCGTGGATTTTCATTTAATCCTGCAAATGAATTACATTTAGTTAATCATCATGGATTATTAAGACTTATTGGTCGATTGTTAATGTTATACGTTGAAAGTGGAAATAATGCACCAAAACAACTTTCCCGACGAAGAAAGCAAGAAATTGAAGAAAAGGATGAAAAACCGGTTGAAAGTAGTATTTTGAAAAAAACATCTCCAGAAGAAGATGCTGCCATTAAAGTTGAAGATGAAAAGAAACGAACTGCAATGGTTTCAACAGAAAAAGATGATATGCGATCATATCTCTTAGATGTTGCAAATCAACTTCGAGATGATGCTTTCACAATTTTGTCATTCATTTCTGGATCGGTAATTTTGGCATAAAAAAATTTGCATAAATTTAATATTTAAAATTTTTTTAGATAGATCTCTTTGATTTGGATTCTGAAATTTCATACCCAATATTTAATGCCCTAATTCATTGGACTGTTTCACATTCTGTTTTATCCAAAGATCCAATTGTGCCATGGGGAATAATATGTCCAAGAGATTTTTGTTTAGAAATTATTGCAAAAATGTCTGTTATTGATCATAATGTTGATTTGCTACTTTCAACAGGATCATGGAAAAGGATTGAAGAATTTGTTAGAATTGTTTCAGATCTTTTACATATGGGTGAAGATACTCCTATCCGGTAATTTGAAAAAAATAAGGATGATGTAATCTAAAAAAATTTAATTTTAGCGAATTTGCATTAGTTATTATGGGTGCATTGTGTCAAGCTTCGGAGTCTGTATGCGTTATTGCAGCACTTGAAACAAATATTGTCAAAAATGTTATTAGTTTTATGGAAGCTGTTGATTCAAAAATGTATGAAGTAAGTTTTGTGGACTTTTTTAAGTTTTTTGTTCTTACCACGAAAATTTTAGGTTGCATCAACGAAGGGAATGCATGAACTTCGAAATAATCCAGAATGTATTGGAACTTCAATTGGAATGTTGAGAAGAGCTTGTCTTTTATTGAGTTATATTGTACAATATGAAAGTTGCCGAAAGCCATTCCTTAAATATATGAATAATTTAATTAATTTAACCATTTCACATTATGTAAGTTTATTACTGAAAACATTTTTTGAGTGACTATAACTTACAAATTTTTCCGTTTGAGACCAATTGGGTTATTATTATTTGTAAAAACTTAAAAATTTATTTATGCAAATTTTTTTAGATGGATAGTCAAGTTGCAAAACAAGTTGCTTCAATTGTTTATACGGCACAACTTTCAAATATTGATGCAGTTTCGGGAAAATGTTTGGATGTTCCAGATACGCCATCTGTTGAACCAGAAATTTTATTTCCAAATAAACTTCCAAAATTTCCAAAACGTGATTCTGATCCATCTGAAAAACAACAACCTTTACCAAAGAAAGAAGCAAATGAAGCAGATTCTGTAAAGCTATCATCAACAATGATGCCAAAAATGAATGGCATTAAACGGCCATATGAAGAACTTGAAACAATTCCATCAACTTCAAATTCGACTACTTCAAATTCTGAAATGATAATTGAAAATGGAATTGAAATTTCACAGCTTAATGGAATTCATAATGGTAATAGTAATGGAAATGGAAATATCAGCAGCCATGATCCTTCAACAACACCAAAACCTCCAAGAATAAACGGCATTCATAAAAATAAAGAATCTCCAAAAAAAGATGTAAAAGCAATTCTTCGAAATTCCATTAATCATAAACAAGAAACTGCCACAGGACCACCCTCAACAAAAAAGACAAAGCTTGAAGTTGCAAATGGCACTTCACCAACAAATGGCCGAATCAATGGCACTTCCCCCACTACAGCCTCAAATGGTGAGTCAAACTAAAACTCGGCACACTTTTTTACTGTGTACGTCAAAAATTTTTTTTGCCACATTTTTCTCTCTTATTTATACCTGTCTTATTTCAGTTAGTCACTCAAATGGTCCCTTAACGACGACATCAACATCAAAATCTTTATCTTCATCTTCAATGGCAATTGTAACCTAAAATATTTATGTGTAAAATTTTAAAAAATTTACATACCTCAAAATTTTTTCTTCTCAAATTTCATAAATATGCTGGCATTATACTAATTTTTTTCTTCTCAAAAAAACTTCAGGCTTCCTTTTTTAAATCTTTTGTCCGGTTAAAACTATTATTTTTTGTTGTTAAAATTCATTTTCTCTGTTTTTGAATCCGTTATTTTTTATGGATTCTGAAATTTTTTTAATCTTCTCAAAAAAATGTTTGTTCGGGGTTATATTTTTTTATTTTCAAAATTCAAAACTTTTTTCATTTTTTAAAAACGGTTGAAAAATGTTTTTTTTATATTTAAATTTGTTTGTAAAATTTAAGTTGTCTCTTTTTTGATTATTTATAGTTTTATTATTAGTGTTAATTTCTTTTGCCTATCATAAAAAAACTCAATTTTGCGCGTACTTTTTTTTCATTTAAAACTTTTTCTCAGTGATTTTTGTCAAAAAAAATGCATGAAAAAAGTGTTTTCCAAAGTCGAAAATTTTTGTGCCATCCCTGAAATATCGAAATTTTCCACTTGGGAGCCACATTCTTTTTATTGCACCATTTTTAACACATTTTTTTAAAACTTTTACTTATCGCTTAATTTATTTCTTTTTGTTTCCAAAATAGAAAACAATTTTTTTCTTCTATTTTTTTCTAAATATACAAAATGGGTTATTTTTTATTATTTTAAAATTTGTTTTGAAAATCTTGAAACAATTACTTCTTTTATTGTCCTCTAAAGTTATTGCTTGGTCTTTGCAGAAATTTTGTTGTTGCTATAATATATTTCATTTTTTGGATACTTCAGAGGCGATTACTAAAATTGTTTTTTCAAAGATTTTCAAACTTTTTTGTATTTTTTGTTCTGTTGGTTTTTATTTCGTCTTTACTTTTCTTTCTTTTTTTTGTAAATGTTTATATATTTGTGGTAAAAATATAAACAATGTATTTTAATTTTTATGAAATTTGAAAGTTAAAAAAAATGTTTTCGGTTTTATGTTGTTCGACAGTGCAAAATTGTCGGGGAAAAAAAAAGCCTTTTTTTTCGCACATCGAAACCAATAGGAACAAAGCAATCAGTTAAAATCGAGACGGCAGATAAGTTCTGAAGAAAAAGGAAAAGCAGTTGCATTTCTTAAAAAATAATATATATCATAAAATGAAAACTTTTGGCAAACAACAAAAGTGATAGCTGATTAAAAAGACAAAAAAAAGGGAACATGAACCAGAGACTATGCTAAAAAAACACAGAGGCCATGATGCAGAAAGAAAAATACATTCATACAAAGCAAAGCTAAACAATTACAGCAGTTATAAAAAGACCTCGGTTTCGGCCTTGTGCAATCGTGCTGCAAAGCATTATTCAAACAACAGAATAAAGAGAATTTTGAAGAACTGTCATTATGACATCATTATCAAGTTCATTAGCGTTACTCAACGGAGTCTTTGATGCAAATGCAATCATCAAAAATTCTGTGCATCTTTCCTCTAGCTTATCGGACGTTGCAGAAATAGAAAAATTTGTGAGGCGACAAACGTTAGCAGCAGAAATTTTATTAATCAAAACAGATTCAACTTTTTCCTAAAAAAAGAGAACAGTGAAATTCAAGCGATCATTTTAATAAAAATTTAAAAACTGACCTTAAGGTCATGAATACAATATTGATCAAAAAATCGAAAAAGTGACATCAGTTCTTCAAGTGTTAAACAAGTATAAAAGTTACATTCGTATATTAATCTTACTGCTGTTTCAACAATTTTGAATGAGAAATTTGGAATTTTGATTTCGTTAGATTCTTTATTAGATTTGTTTTCAATAATTTCTTGCTTTTTTGAACAAAAATGAGAAGGAAGAATGATTTTGTGGGCCTAAAAAATATAAACTTTTATATACAAATAATTGATATAAGCATAAAAATATGGGGTGCAAAGGGTGTTAACATGGTTTTTGGCGCAGTTGGAATTTGCCTTCATTCAAACCGCTGTAGAAAAAGGGATGTCTAATTTCCCGGGAAATCAAAACTTGCGGAAACTTCCCGATGTCACAATTCTTCAGAATCGTGTATTCTGATACCTGGGAGACTTTAAAATCTACAAAAGGATTAATGAACACCATTTTAAAGCTTTTTCATACGTTTTAACTGTTTGAAAAGCATATTTTCATCAAAATTACAAAAATTCAGTGTAAAATGTTGTTACAGTATCCATATTTGCGGGAAATGAAACTAATTCCCAGCAAATATCGGGAAGTTTCCCTAAACATCCCTAGAGAGGACCTTGCGGAATGACCTGATGCACAAATGATTTACTTTTATTTCTTTACCATCAGCAACAATTGTAATATCTTTGCTATCATTTTTCCACCATAATCTATCACCTAATGCTACGCCATCCCATTTTTGTTGTCTAGGAACTCCTGTTTCAACTTCGAAAGTCCCGTCGCATTTAACAATCAATTTCTCATCAACAATAAACTTCTTTTGTGGATCAAAAAAATCATTAGTTGAACAAATCTCAGCTCCCCTACCTACTGATTGTTCATAAGTACAACCATAAGGACGCAAACAGTTTGCAGATTTAACTGTAAAAGTACACTCGGCTTTTACTTTTTTTAATTTTCCAAGGTCCAATTTTAAGAAAATATATGTTTTTCCTCGACGTGCATCGTTATCTCCGTTGGGAAAAATACAGAAACTATATTGAAAACCATGAATATTTGAAACAGAAGTAGATTCCAAATATCCTTTGAGTGAATCTTTTAAAGGCATTAATCGATTTTTTGGAATTTCCCACAAAACTGCAAATGGAATTTCAGGCATCTGAAAAACAAAATACAATCAGATCTTTTTTGAGATTTATTCGTGAAACAAAAAACCATGAAATAACCGTTAAAGTTAAAAAAGCATTTTCCACATTCGTTTTGGAAAAATGATTCTTTCATTGTTTAATCAATAAAAGCCTTATTTGCGCCAAACAGAAAGATAAGAAAAACGATGAAAGTGAAAAGAATGATAACAGTAAAACTGCAAAAAATGATAGTTTTTTACAAATGAAGAAATTTCGGTGTTGTGCATTTTGTTAAAGGCATGTTTGACAATGTAATTCAGCAAACAAGTGTGATATTTGAATATTGCAACAAACTGTAATTTACCGGTATCTTCAGGCATAAAAACAATACAAAGCAATATTAAAGCGCACGATTTAAAGATACTCCACTTTTTTGGCACTTTAAAAGTGAAAGCTGAATTTTTAAAAGTCAAACATTTCTGCCGTATATATGTTACGTCCAGATTGTAAAACCGTCCAGATCTTAAAACCATATAGTAATAGTAGCATATGTTAATAAAAAAATATATAATTCAAATGAAGGTAAATCAGATAGTTCTAAGTGATACCTGCTATTAATATCTGCACTTACATGGACCTTACAGCTTATTTTAAACAGCACATAAGACATTTGGTATATGATAAAAATAAGAAAATATTGGCTAAAACATATGTTTAAAACCATAACCTTCATTGCAAAAGTATAATAACTCCGAGTTATACTTTTTATATGCCTAATATAAGTATTTGTTTATGCAAATATAACCATTCGCTACTATTACTATATGGTTTTACGATGTGGACGTCCGTTTTAAGATCTGGACGTCCGTTTTACAATCTGGACGGTTTTACAATCTGGACGTAACATATATACGGCAGAAATCTTTGACTTTTAAATGCATAACGCACGCTATCAGAGAATTTTGATATTAAAATGAAAAAAGTCCAATTTTTATACATTTTGGCACTTTTTATACATTGTTGAAAAAAAAATTCAAAAAGTTTAGATAAAAAAGAGAGTAAAATACAGCTGTTGTAGTTTGGAAGAGTCAGTGATTTTTTTTTGAAAATGATGACTATTATTTAATTGTTTCGCAACTGATACAAAATTAAAGAATCCTTCTCTTTGGATATTTGATATTAATTAGGTTTCTATTGTGTGATAACTCAAACACTCAAAACAGGGATTAAACATATCCAAACGGTTTAAGAATATCTGTTGTGGGAGGATTAAGTTAATCTCTTATTTTTTTTGCAAATGAATGTGATCTTGGTTTTAATGTTTAACAATTATATTAACTGAACTATAAAACTAATTCTTTGTAAAAAGAAAAATCTTTGATGTCAAACATGTAAAGATAATCGTTTTGTACTTCTTATTTTACCACCGCCAAAGAACAATTTGCAAATCATGTTTATTGAAAATTATGCCAAAATGATCAAGAAGTATAATAAATTGAATGTAAAGGCTATTTAATTGCTTATTACTAATATTTTAATTATTCAGGTAAAAGTAATTTGTGGTTGTTTTATATTATTGGTAAAGTTGTAAATATAAACTACATTAATCAAGAATATTTTATTCAACAATAGTGACAGGGTTAATGTAGGTAAAATGTATGAAGTTTACAAAGCTTTCTAACAAAAAATTGAGCATTTTGAATTTACGCTTTCATTGGTTTGTTTAAAAGGTCAATAAAGGAACACTATTAAAAACATTTATTGCAAAAAGAAGACAGGAATATGAAAAGAAAAAAATTTAAATTTGAGTTTCAACATCTTGATGCATCAGGAAATCGTACATTGCATTTTCGGATTCTGCATAAAAACTGCATATGTTGGGATAAAACAGGAAAAATTTTTTGTAAAACACCAGTGCTTTAAAATTTCCATTGCATTTCTAAATCAGAATGCAGGTAATATTCTTGTTGATGCGTACATTTCCGCATTTTTTTAAAATCCGATTTTATCTAATGTTGACAAAAAAAGAAAACTATTTATTTTAATAACATTTATACTAAAAATAAATTCAGAAAAGTAAAACAACAAATAAAGTAATTTATTGTCGAGTTTGGACAATTTGATAAAAAGAATCACAAAATACTGTCATAGCAACAAACTTATCAAGATTTTTGATGTCGCTTAAAGGAGTCTTGGATACAAAAGCATCCATCAAAAATTTAATACATTTTTCTTTAAGTTTTGGTGACTCAGCAAGAATTGAACAATTTGTGAGGCGACAAACATTGGCAGCAGAAATTTCTTTAATCAAAACAGGTTCAACTTTTGCCTAAAAGAGAGTGAACAATGAAATTTCTGATACGGTAGAAGCAGTGATATGGTTTTCCCCGCCTCGATCCCCTAGGATACCCTGGAAGCCAGGGCGGACGGTGAAGGGAGTGATCTTTTAAAAACCTCCGGGGAGACTTAGATAAAATTCGGGCGGGTGGACGGCGGGGGCGGAGAACATACTAACTTTAAGAGCAGGAACATCATGTTTATTAGAGAACTCAAGAAGTGACATTATTTCATCGACTGTTAAAGAAGTAACAAAATTACAATCGTAAATAATTTTTACAGCTGTTTCAACGACGTCGAAAGAGAAATTTGGAATTTCAATTGCTTCATCCA
>CABFKP010002716.1:0-11560 GCA_901779475.1 Panagrolaimus davidi
AAAAAAATGGAACAAAATGGAAAAAAATGGAAAAAAATGGAAAAAAATGGAAAAAGTGGACGGAAACTTTTGTCACCCATTGTATGACTCATCGCTGCCATTTTCAACAACATTTGTTTAAAAAAAGACACAAAAAAAAGCAAGAAAATTTTTGTCGTCGCTTTTCTTTTTTATTCTTCATTTTTTCAAAGTTGCGATTTGGTTGGGACGGCCACAAAAGTATAGCTCTGGGCTATAAAAATTTACTTTTTTAAACAAATATTTTGAATATTTTTAAATAATTTTAATGTAAATTTTCGCTGACAAAAACATTACATTTTACTTTATTTATCCGTTTTTTTAAGATTACATAATATCCAAAAAACACAAACATATTGCACTTTTCTACATTAATAAAAAAGAATGCTTGTTTGAAATTTCACCAAGAAAAAAACAGCACAACAAAAGTGCGACAATAAAAGAAATAAAGAGCGAAAAATTTTAAATTATTATAATTTTAATAGCGTTTTTTAACAGGTAGTGACGAAAAAGTGCCGACAAAAAGGAAATTTACATATTGTACTTTTTTATTTAATTTTCAAATGAAAAAATACAAATGTACATTGTGCAGAAAAAAAATATTGCAGGAAAATTAAAACGGCCAGTTAAAAAAACTTTAAAGCTTTTATTTTACAGAAAACGATTTCACTTAAAATTAATAATGTAAATTTGAATATGCATTTTTAATGTATTTTCAAAATCTCGCAGAAATAAAATAAAAAAGTTGCACATTTCTTTATTATTTATCTTTTATTAATCTTAAAATATTCAAACTTTAAAAGAAAAAAAATTAAACCAAACGCTTTCCTTTATTTTTTATACTGCGGTTTGTCATTGTTGTTAAATCAAAAGCAGCATCAATGAGAAATGGAAATGCTGAAAAATGTGCAAAAAAACGCCTTTTTTTAAATACAAATGATTTAAAGGACAGACAAGCGAAAGGCAAACATTTCGATATACGCAGATATAACTTTTAGATTTAAAAAATCGCAAATATTGAAATGAAATTGTTTTTGTTGGAGACTTAGTAAATAACAAAATACTTCAAAAATAAATCTTCAAAAAAAACAAGTTTTAGTTTTAACAATTTTTATTTTCAAAACAGATACTTGTCGAAAAGGAAAAATATGAATAATGTCAACAACAGTTATAATCTATATTTTTATATTTTTTTATATTTTTTTTCATGTAAATGGCGGTGATTTGATAATAATATTATGAAATAAATTTAAGATAAATCAACTTTTACATTGTTAATTGCTTTTTGATACACAACTTTTTTTATTTAACGATTGTTTATCTTTGCATTTGAGAATAAACAATTATAAATAAACAAGTTTTCTGTGATTTTCTTCAATAATTATTATGGCAAAAATTTTTAAAAAACAAGAAAACATCAGTTTAAAAATTTAAAAAACTGCATGCAAACTTTTTAAGGGAATACTTTCAGATAGGAAAAAACAATTGCAAAAAAAAGTCGAAAACATCTGTTGCTAAAACAAATTCTAAGAAAAAATCGAGGATTGTTTTTTAATCCTTTTCTGCTGACTTAAGAGTCTTATATCACTATTTCGTTTTCACAAAAAAATGTTCTTTTATTCTTTTATTTTACAAAAAAATGATTTCTTTGCCATATTTAAGTAACATTTCTCGGACATTATTTGATTGTTTTGTTTTCATAAGATTGCTTTAATTAAAACATAGTTATTATAAAATATTTGAAATTAAATGGAAACACTTTTGATGGAACGATAACATTAGACGCATTAATAATTAATGATAAGAGATTTACCGATATCAACAGATTTGAAAAATATTTTCTTGTTCAAGACTTTGAAAAAGAATAAGTTTATAAATTCTTGAAAAACAGGTATTTCGAAAACATGGAAAAAGAAACAAAAACAGCAGACATCCCTATTAGAAAAAACGATTTGAAAATTTTGCCCTATCATCTATACAAAACTTTTACATGAAAAAAGCAGAAAAACAAAGCATTATTTCCAGATTTTTTATATTTTTCTCGAAGTCGACTCCAGGACTCAAGAATCGTAGTCGCGACATTACTGATTCTAAAAAAATGGTAACACAAGATATGAAAAACCAATCAGCAGAATAACTGTTTTAAAAATTGTTTTACTAAATCGTTTAGATATTAAACACAAAAAACAATACAAAAAACATCACAAAAGATAAATAAAGTTGACAAAAAAAAGCAGACATACATTCTACCCTTTTTAAACGTTTACGAAGGAAAATGAATTTTAATTAAGTTTATAAGTTTTTTCTTATTGCAGATATAAAGTTTGATGTACTGTAAAAATCGACGCCTGTGGGCCAAATGTGTCAATAAAGTTTTTTCAAATTCCTTAAACTCTCTTAAAAACATTCCTTTAAATGGATTTTAATCAAACAGCAATGACGCGAATCTAAAGTATAATGAAGTTTATAACTTTTTTCTTATTGCAGATATAAAGTTTGATGTACTGTAAAAATCGACGCCTGTGGGCCAAATGTGTCAATAAAGTTTTTTCAGATTCCTTAAACTCTCTTAAAAACATCCCTTTAAATGGATTTTAATCAAACAGCAATGACGCNTTAAAAAAAGAAAGTCAAATAAATGTGTTCGAATTTGAATTTTACGAAATCTATATTTGCAGGTACCAATTTTTGACTGAAAAACAACGTTTTTTTTTACGTTTGCAACACGAAAAAAACTTTATTTTTTTTTACGCAAAAAAAAAATCCCTGAATCTTTTTTTGCGGCTGTAATTCAGTTCAACGGAGCAAAAAAAGACGGCGCTATAAAACTATAAATTTTTTTTCTTTTTTCTAAGAAGCGTTTTTGAATGTTTGAAATATTGATTAAAAGAAACTTGAAACAGAAAAAAGATATCTTTTATAACGATATTATATTTCATATTCCTGTTTAAACCAATGTTTAAACGTTCAAAAAATGATAACTTTGTCATTTACTGTCAAAAAAAAGTTTTGTTAAAAAATTCTTGATCGCTACAAATTAAACAAACACAATATATAGGCTTTAATTTTTTCATTTCCATTTTTGTCGAAGCAAAACAACTAAAAAATGTTCGTTCTTTTTTCACAAAAAATTGCGAAATATTTTTAAAAATGAAAATTGTTTTTATTTTTTTAACATCAAAAAAATTGATTTGTGTTTGTTTCAACAGATATCAATTTAAAAAAAAATATTATTGCACTTTCTTCAAAAAAGGTGGAGACATAGATATGCTGCGTTTTGTTCTGTCGTTTTTTATGAAAATTTTTATTCGTTCTGCCAAACAACCATAAAGAATGTACAAAAAAATAAAATAGTGTTTAAAAAAGCTCCATTTTGTACATTTTTTTTTGAATATTTTGAATATTTAAAAATGTAAAAGTAGAAGAAGAACGTATGACTTGAAGTTTTCTATAATTATTTTAAGCAGATAATAATGCACTTCGAATTGCTGATTACACATTATTAATTTTATTCGAAATTTATTGATGTACAAAAACGTTGATTTTGTTAAAACAACAATTTTATATATGCCATTTTATTATTGTTTTAAATTATTTATATTAAAATTAAAACTTTTAATATGAATAATTTTACCAAATTCAGGAAATAAAACTTTGTTTAAAAAAAATTAATGCATACTTAAATATCGTCGATAAATTGTGATAATTGTAATAACAGATAAGGAAATGAAAAAAGAATTCTTATTTTTTTGTAGTTAACCACCATACATTGTTCCGTTGGAAGTTTCAGTGGGTTTGTATCTTGGAATAAATTTCAAAAAATATTTGAGACGATAAAATTTGAAAAAGCTTTCTCGAACTGATTTTCTAAATATGTAAATTTGTAATAAATTCTTTGTTTCGCTAAAATTAGCGACCGTCATTTAACATTTTAGACGTTTTGCCATAGCAAAAAATGACCTTTTTTCCTCTATTTTTATTTTCTACAGTTTTTCAGAAAAAAGAAAAACTTTTTCTTCAAAAATTTAAAAAAAAATGCCAAAAAGATTGCTTTTGGCAAAGCGTTCTTTTTGTTTTCGATTAAAAAGGGAAAAAAAAGATGTCCATTTTTGCAAAAGATTATCGTTAATCTTATCAATTTTGTAGGTTTACTGTTAATTTTAAACGTTTTTTAATTAATTCAATAAATTTTGGAGGGTCGAAAATATGGGAAGGCGTATTTCGATACGTAAAATTCGTCATTTTGTTTTTTCGATGACGGTAAAACATAACTTACGATAAAAACAATATAATAATCAGCGGCAACGATTCAGATAAACTTCGAAAAGCATTCGAAGAAAGCGCATAAAATTGAAGCATAAAATTTTCATAATCTGTTGTATCATGTTCGCTTTCATTGGCAAGAATATATAATAAACCAATGCAAGCAATTGTTAAAGCAGATGTCAAAATTGATTGTACCAATAAATATGTTTCATATTTTTGTTTTTGTTGTTGAGAATTTTTTCGTATAAGCCGTGATAAGGCTGTTGCAAGCCCAAAGGACAATGCAATAATCTCAAGTACAAAATTTATTAAACGATTATATATTGGATTTAGAAGGGTATTACAACGTCCACTATTTTCTGTAAAACATTTTGGATACATAAAAAGCATATGTCCGCTTAAAGCAAATGGATACAATATTGCTACCGAAATTATCAACAATAAAAATTTTCCATTCCAAATTTTTTTATGAATTTTATAAAAATAAATTCCACTAAATCGATTAAAAGCAAGCAAAACATGGCATACAGCAAAAAATCGTTGATAATACCATTGAAGTGCAATAAAGATAAAATTTACAAAGGATGTAAGAATATCAAATGCAAAATATGATGTTATATAAATGGATGAATATCCATAATAAAGGGTTAGAATACGGTAATAGGCAGATTGAAAAATTTCATCTTTTTGAAAAATTCGAACAACAAAAAATATTACAAAAATCCATCGAACACAGGCAGAAAAAATTAGTAAACATAATCGGATTGTATCAAGAATGTCTGCGGCTTGAGCATAAGAATTTTCTTCAGGCATGACAAAAATTCACCAGAGAACACAAGGAATTTTACCGACGAAATGCACAAGAAAAGTAATACTTAACGATTTGATGTTAGAGCTTTTCGTCCTCCTTCAAAAAAATTCATTTCAAGAATAGCGTTTTTCACCTGTTTTTTGTGCTATAAAAGATTTGGAAGAAGGTAACACAAAATTTTTTTTAAGAAATATTCATTTAGTCAGAAGAAAAAAAGATTGCCACTGAAATTTCTTAACTTTTATTTCCAAAACCAGGTGTGAACTTTTGAAATATCTAACCTTTTTGATATTAGCATATGTTTATGTCTTAAACATGCAGATGTTAGTAGTCGAGAAGAAAAACATACACATGTTTTATTTTTTTTATACTTAGAACACAAGGATAATTTCACCGTCAAAATGCACGAAAAAAGTAGTATTAAACTACTTGATGTCAGATCTTTGTGAACCCATATTTTTTCATCCTGCTCCAAAAAAATTCGTTTCCATAATAGCGTTTTTCACATGTTTTTTAAGTATAAGAAAAAATAAGACAGGTGATTTGGTTTTTTTCGCGACAACTGACATTGCAAGTTTAAGACATACATATATGCTAATATCAAAAAGGTTAGATATTCAAAAATTCACACCTGTTTTCGCTGAAGAAAGAAATAAAAGTTCAAAAATCTAAGAAATTTCGGTGACAATCTTTTTTCCTTCAGTGTAAATGAATATTTCTTAAAAAAGTGGTTAACTACAAAAAAAATAACAATTCTTTTTCCTTTCTTAATCTCTGTTATTACAATTATCACAATTTATATCTATTTGATGCCATTTCATTATTTCTAAACCGATTTCAATAATTTGACTTTTAAACAATAGATTACGGGAACATAATGTAATCATAAAAAAAATTTTTTCAAAATCATGCAAAGTTTAGTTTTAAGAAATTTGCATAAAGCTCCTTAGGCACTTTGAAAGAAAACGGATTTGGGTTTTTTTCTTTTCAACCATATTTTAGCCTACCCTGAAACCCCCATGTTTGTAGCTTAAAATTTTACTTTTTTTTACTCTTCTCTTTGAAATTGAAAAAAACGTTGTTTTAATTGTTTCAAACGAGTTGTTCAAAAAATTTTAAAAAAAGTTTGCATTGTATTCTTTATTAGCAAAAATAAACAAAGTAAAAGATTTAATGATGGAAAAAAAAGAGGTCAAGTAATGTTATCAGGGGTTGGGGTATGCGACTCCCCTAAAAATTGTTCACAGGGTTAGTTAACCTGATAACGTCGGACCACTCAAAATAAGTTTCTTATTTTACTGATTTTATAGAATAGCAAAAACAGAAAAGATAACATTTGATAAAATCAGGAAGAAGCAAGACATCGAAAGAGACGCTATTTTTTGAACAAATTTTTACCATTTCTAAAAACTGCAGTTTACAGCTGCAAATATTTTGCTTTCAAAAATTTTTTTATCAATGCTTTTATTTTTCAAATGAAAGTTTGTGAGCAATAATTATTGGGAAAAAAACAAAAACGATAGTCAAAATTGAAATTTTTAAAGCGAAACAGAAACTTTTTTGTTTGAGCAAAAACTTTTTTCGACAAAATTTAAAAAATCAGCAAGATATTTTCAGTTCGTTATGGCAAGGCATCATATCAGGACCGTCAATCTCATAAAAATTTACGATGCAAAAAAATGCAAAAAATGCAAACGAAGACATAACATTGTAGCTTTTGTGTTCAAAATTGATTTCATAACTGTTAACTATTTTAAAATATCTCGATTCATTCTAAAAAAAAGCACGCTATAAAAGTATGCAAAAATTAGAATGAAATATACAATTTGATGATTTTTTAAAAACAAAAATGTTCATTTTTAAGGAAAAATAATCAATTTTGAAAAAAATTAGTATTGTCTACAGCCTCATTATTTTGCTGTATGTTTTTTATTGAAATCTTTTTTTCATTTTTAAAAAGAAACTTTAAAAAACTATTTAGTATATTTTTTACACATGTTTTTTTATAAAATCTAAAATATTCAAAAAAATTTTGTAAATAATTGTAAGCGTTTTGTTTTTTGGTTGTTGCTGAAAAAAACTGAAGCTGTAAAAGAAAGCAAAAACTGTCGATCGTTGAAAAAAAGGGAGGAGCAAAACGGAAAGAATTTGCTTTCATTTTTTATGTTTTTATGTCTGCGGTTTGAAAGACAAACAAGTGAAACAAGAAAAAAAGCATTTTTTTTGGTAAAACACAAAAAATAGAAAGAAAGCGTTTTTAATGTTAAAATAAAGCATAGCGGAGAACTTTCAATTTAAAATTTTTTGTTGGTAAAATAAAACAATGGAAAAATTTAAATATTTTGAATTGTAGAAATCATGGTAATGAAATATCTGTAAAATTTGTCAAAACAACATTTTTTAAAATTTTTTTACGAAAATTTTAAGAATGTTGTTTGTTAAAAGTGAGAAAGTATCATTTTTACGAAAAAATGAAAATTAAATAGAACAAACTTGAGCGACTTTTTAAACATAATTTTTGCTTTAATGAAAACTTTAAATTTCATTTTCAATTAATAACGTTGTAAACGAAGCAACTTGAGATTTATGAATTTGTATTAAACTGAAAAATATATATCATTTTTTTCTTTCTTTCTTTTACGTTTCTATTAATTTAAAATATTCAAAAAAATTGCAGAATAAAATGAAAATGTGCAAAATAGAATCGATTATTTTATACAGCTGTCTCTGCAGATTCCCCCCCCCCCCGCGCGCCCCCCAAAATAACTTTTTTTTCGCTCGCAGAAAAAATGTCGATGTCTCTTGATATTTTATTTTGTGAACATTTTTTTTGGTTCGGGAAAACTACCTAGTTATTTTTTGAAAAGATTGTTCAGAAAAAGGAATTAATATTTTTGAAGATTTTATTTTACACAAAAAGTTTTTTTGAATATTTTTATTTTTGTACGTACTGTGAAAGAGCAAAGTATGTTTTATATATAAATTGCTAGACCATTATGCTGTTCCAATAGCTAATAGTGCATTTTAAATTTTATTTGAAAATTAAAAATGCACTTTTATTAAAACAATTGGAATAAATTAATCAAAGCAGTTGTTTTTAGAACTCTGGTTAACAAATTTATTTGCCAAATGATAAAACAAAAAATGAAGATGTTGTTTGTCTCTAAAAATATAATTTGCGTTTTTAAGTTTTTATATTTAGGTTTCAAAAGCATCTACAAACACTATAACAGATTTTTTATCAAAGTTATATTTCAAAGCAAATCATGGCATTTGTATTAAAAAAATATCAATCATGCATTGGCTTTTAATAAAAAACATTAGCAACAGCTAAAACAAGAAAAAAAGTTAATCGATGCAAAAGTTAATGACGCAATTCAAAAATTTTGCTTATTTTTGCTTATTTCGAAAGTCGCGATTTTTTTATTTTTTTTAGGATTGTTACACTTTTTTTAAAGGCAGACAGCATATGGAATACCAATAACAGAAATGTTTCTTTTTCGCTTTTTCTTTTTTTGTCCATTATTTTAAAAGGTTGCTTTTAAAAAAAGGCCAAAAATAAAAGGTTTTAGAAAAACGAAGAAAAATATTAATATTAATTTGCACCAAGTTTTTGAATATTTTAATTATTAATAAAAAGCAATTTACAATGAAAAAAATTTATTTTTTTCATTTTTATTTAAAAAAAAGGATAATCTTGCTCATCATGTAAATCCACCGTTATTAATTTTATTTGAAATTAATTGATTTTCATAAATGCTAATTTTGTGTAAAAAATTCTTTTGACTATTTCTTTTCGTTATTATCTTTCTTACAGCTTTTCAAAATGGATTAATTTATTTCGCTTTTATGATTTGACCTAATTTCCCTTTAAAGAACATTCTTCGATATATTTTTCTATTTTGAATGTTTTGACATTTGTTTGCCTATCAAAATTATTACAATTTTTACTACTCAACGCCTCTCTCTACTTTGATAAAGAGAAAAAAATTTTTTATTTAAAGCAAAATAAAGACTTATAAATGGAAAGACACAAAAAGAAAGAAGGAAAGAGTATCTAAATCATTCTCATTTTAGACGAAATGGGAAAAAATTCATTCTTGATTTTCTTCTCTTTTTTGCGAAAAAAGCCCTTTTTGTGGAAACGGCTGAGACAGCTGTATAAAATAGTCAATTCTATTTCGCCCGTTTCCATTTTTTACTGCATTTTCTTTGAATATTTTAAATTAATAGAAACGTAAAAGAAAAGAAAGAAAAAAATGATATATATTTTTCATTTTAATAAAGATTCATAATTCCCTTAAGATGAATCTTCTAATACAGAACGTTATTAATTTCAAATGAAATTTAATGTTTCCATAAAAGCAAATTATGTTTAAAAAATCGCTCAAATCTGTTCTATTTAATTTTCATTTTTTCGTAAAAGTGACACTGTCTTACGTTGTACAAACAATATTTTTCAAATTTTTGAAAGTTTTGAGAATGTTTTGAAAAGATATAATAAAAGCTTAATTTTTTAGATCATTTTTATGAATATTTGACTTTAAGATTAATGGCATGAAAAATTTATAAATAAACCTTTATTTTTAAATGAAGTTTTTGTTTTCTTTTTTTATATAGTTATCATACATTTTTTGTCACTTCGATATTTTTTTGTTAATTTTTATGTGAAAATGTTGAAGATAAATTAGTGAATTAAGTCAAAAATTTATTGGACATTTTTTGCTCAAATATCTTTTTTAATTTAGATTTTTATTTAATTGTATTACTTCCTATAGTGCATTAAAAAATAAAATCTACACGCAAAAATTCACGCAAAAATTACGTTTGAGATGAGAAAAAAAATTGACGAAAATGTTGCAAAATGCAAACTATGAGGTTTTTTGAAAATAAATTTTAACATTTTTTCTATCATTTAATTGTTTCTTTAGAAAAATCATTTAAAAAACAAATGACTGAAGAATAACTAGAATGGAATGTTTTTGCCAAATGCAATAACAATTTAAAAAACTGAAAAACTTTTGTAAAAACCCGATAAATCCAAATCAAATAAATAATGAACATTTGAGGTGTCATTTGATTTATCATCTGATGTGTTTTTTTTATGTGATCTTGAAAAAATGTCTGAAACACGTATTTATTTTGACAAAGCTTTAAAATATTCAAAAACCAAGTTTCAGCGAAAAATAAAATGTTTCGAAATATTTTTTTTTCTGTGCAGGTTTTCTGCTGCAGCTCTAATAAAATGTTTTTGATAAATGATGTACGCAAACACAGAATAAAGTCGCAACAATTTTTTTTCTCCATTTATTCTCCGTCTCTTTTTTTTAAAAAGCGTTGTCGGAAATGTCAATGATTCATTTAAGAAAAGGATGATGGTCTTTTCTTTTTCATAATTTTAATGAAACAAAAAGCTTATGCACTTTTTTTCCATTTTGACCTTTTCAGAGAGAGTGTGTCTTAAAAAAAAGGCAGACAAAATATGAAATATAAACTCCGCCTTTTTTTTGTTTCATCCTTCTGGGATAGTTTTTTTGGACATTGTCATAATGACAAAAATAAGCATTAAAAATAACATTTTAAAGCGTCTCATTTTTATGATTTTGAATATTTTAAACATTTTAAAAAAAATATATGTGAAATGATGAAAATAAAGTATGTTTTAAATTTTATGACAATTTTTAGAAACAAATATTAATACAACTAATAACTTCAATTTCATTAACCATTATTAATTCTATTTAAGACGCGGTCTGGCTGTCGTTCAAAAAAGTCAAAAAGGAGGCGGCACACAAAAAAAATAAATTTGGCTGAAATTTGGTATATAGGTAAAACAGCCATGGAGAAAATTGGCTTTGCTGTTTTTGTCTAAAAAATTTTTTTACTGTAGTTACAGGAGCTCCAAGGTTACGGTAGCACTTTTTTCAAAAAATTTTTCAAAAAATCGCCAAAAATCAGGAAAAATTTTTTTTGGCATTATTTTGCCTCTGTATAGGTTTTCAAACATGGAGAATTCGAAAAAAACATTTTTGGAATTTTTTTAATATCGGGAACACCGATTTTCAGACATCCCACTTTACTTTAGACGAAAAGAGACCGCTTTAATTTATCGACAGGGATGAAACACCATTTAAAAATTAATAAAAGCTACGTGAGCCGTTTGGTAAAATAAATTTGAAAACAAAACGCAAATTCAAATAAGTATTAAAAAAATTTTTATAAATTGAAATTATTGCAAGTAAAAAATTTTTTTTGAGAAAAATATCATTCGAATTGCTTTGTTAATTTTTTAAAATCAGTATTTAAAAATTTTCAAATTAGAAAATATTTTTCTTGAGAAAAACAAACATTTTGATACACTGAATACAGTAAATGCCATAAAATCTAATGAATCAAAAAATTTTTATTTTCAAGCATAATTGAAAAATAAAAATTTATATTATTTGTAATTTTTTTCATATTTGT